>MJUU01019592.1:29767-56185 GCA_002080025.1 Modiolus philippinarum
CCTTTGGCCAGGTGAGCTAAAAAGACTTCTCAAGTATACGTAACAGTAGCAAAATACAGCTTAAATACATTCAATTTCATTTCATACTGAAGTGTTGTTCGTTTACATAATGGTTTTGTTCATTTGATGAATATATTCACATATTCCATTGCTGGAGAAATTAATACTCAATGTCAGCTTAATATGATAGCTCAAGATAAGTTCAATATAACAACACAAGATTGGGGTTTTGTTCTTCATGTTTTTTTATTCTCTTTAATGTTCAACCTATATTATTATATCTCTGAAAGTTGTTTGCTTTTATGCATACCCACACAATTTCATAGTTTCAATATTGTGCATTACATGAAATTTTCGTATAATTACATATACCTTGTAAATCTACTTCATAGTCTATTCCTTGGTAACATTTATTTTTATCAAGATCCCATAGCTTGGATAAAATCTCAGTCAATTCTGGGTCTGGATCAAATCTGCAATATTCATGTAAAAAATAGTGTATAATCATGCCAATGAAAATTAATTTGCAAGAATAAGATCTACTAGCAATGTCCAGATAACCCAGAATGATGACAATTTCAAATTTTGGTGAAAATTGTAATGTCTCCAGACCTCAACAACTAATAATCAGTGCCAATTTTTGTAATCTCTCTTTTTGGGATTTCATTAAGAAGGGAGATAACTCCACGGTGCGTCTTTTTACTCAAATAAACTCAAATATACTCAAATAAACTCAAATAAACCAAAATAAACATAAATATAGTTTGAATAATACAGAATAATGATAATTATAAACAAAAAATATTATTTAGTCTCATTTCATGAGCTTTTTATAATCAGAAAAATGCGGCAAATTTCTCTTATTAGTAAATGTAGTGTACAATGTAGCTAGGTTGCAAAATACCTCCCCTGGGTCAAACGGACTTCACATGATGTTGTATCATTGGTTTTGACACTAACGTTGTAATTTTCACCACTGTAACTATAAGTAGCTAAATGTTATTTGTTTTCACAAAAATAATAAATTGACAATTCAGAAGTAGAATTATGCTTTTACACACAAGTGCAGTTACGGGGTGCTGCTGCTCTGGGCAAATACCAGTCATTTGCCGACCAGTTTACAAACAGTGCAGTCTTTGTAAAAAAAATCTGACCAATATGCAAAAATGGGATATAAAAGAATAAAATTTTGCTTTATTTGCTACATTTAATAGTGGATTTATTTGCAACATTTAATAGTGGTAAGAATAGGTTCTATTTTGGTATTACCTATTTAGATACACGCACATCAGCTGATGGATTATTTGAACAATTTCAAAACTGTAACAAAATAGCTGCACAATAACATTAAAATCAATGTATATTTATTGCTCTTAATTTATAAATAGGTTTATTTTGTACTAATTTTACTTCTGTTTGGGTATACATAAGGTTATTTAGGTTTATTTGAGTTTATTTGAGTTTGTTTGAGTTTATTTGAGTAAAAAGACGTGCCCATAACTCCAGCCATTTCAATTACTTGTACTTCACACTTAATTCCCAGTATGGACAGTGATGGATAGTCTTTCATCTTGTAAAAGAGATCCAGTATTTACAGAAAAATTTTCAAATAAGATTTTTATGTTATTCTAAATGAGTGCAAATTTTTAGCACTGGGAAATGTTGAATCACAATTCTTTCTTATGTAGAGTGCAACAGTGTTTTACCAGCAGACTAGGCTCCTGGAGCTAGCCGTCAGTATAGCGGCAAGCACACCTTGACCCATCTTTCAAAATTACTTTTGCCCCCCTTTCCTTTTCAAGATTGTGGTCATGGAGTAGTAGTCTACCTGTTTTGGGTTTAATTCGTATGATTATTATACTATAGGGAAACCGGACAGAGAAAGGGGAGGTGTGATTTTTTAAATTTTCATTTGGAAAACGAATTATACATATATATATATGTATTATTCCAAAGAACTGCTGTTGAGGATAAAAATGTTTTCTTGTATATATGGTTTTTTGGTATAATAAATAATGAAGAGGAAGTGACAAAAGATGTTATGTTAGTATGACTCACCACATGCTCAAAAAAACAAAACAAAACAAAGCAAAAACAAAACTAGAAAAAGGTGATCTGCTGATCACAAAAGATACCCCCGCCCATAGGCAATCCTAGAAGTTGCAGCAATAATCCCAAAATGTTAAAATTTTCCTTCAAAACAAACTCAAGTTATCACCCGGAAACCATAAAATTTACAGATTTTGCCTAAATCAGGGGCAATAATTCTGGAATGAAAAATCCGATCATGGTCAAAATCGAACTTGATCTGTATTTAATGAATAGAAACATAATCCCAAAATATTAAAGCAAACTCAAGTTATCATCAGGAAACAATAAAATTTACAGATTTTGCCTAAATCATGGGCAATAACTCTGGAATGCGAAAGCCACTCAAGGTCAAAATCAAACTTGACCTGTATTTTATGGATAGAAACATAATCCCAAAATATCAAAACTCTCCTTCAAAGCAAACTCAAGTAATCATCTGGAAACCATAAAATTTACAGATTTTGCTTAAATCAAGGGCAATGACTCTGGAACGCAAATTCCGATCACGGTCAAAATCGAACTTGACCTGTATTTTATGAATAAAAACATAATCCCAAAATATTAAAATTTTCCTTCAATGCAAACTCAAGTTATCATCCGCAAACTATAAAATTTACAGATTTTGCCTAAATCAAGGGCAATAACTCTGGAACATAAATTCCGGTCACAGTCAAAATCGAAGTTGACCTGTATTTTATGAATAGAAACATAATCACAAAACATTAAAACTTTCCTTCAAAGCAAACTCAAGTTATCATCCAGAAACCATAAAATTTACAGATTTTGCCTAAGTCAAGGGCAATAACTCTGGAACGCAAAATCAGATCATGGTCATAAATTAAACTTGACCTGTATTTTATGACTAGAAATATAATCACAAAATATTAAAACTTTCCTTCAAAGCAAACTCAAGTTGTCATCCGGAAACAAAAGTGTGACAGACGGACGGACAAGAGGAATCCTATATACCCCACCTTTTAAGGCGGGGTATAAAAAACCCCACACACATCCGTATGCAACCTCTTATACAACACTCCCAACTGGTAACAATTACATTTACAGAATATACATGTAACATTTGTAAAAAGAGCTCATGCCTGTCAACTTTTGAAAATCGCCATGGGGGTTTTGCCGTGTGTCAAAAAGGAAACTCCTTATAACTTGGCTATAGGGGGTCTTCTGGTATGCTTTTTGTTTATGGTGTAATGTGTTTCATCATTACATTATTCAACTCTTCCTTAGTTGTTTAATTGTCTTCAAGTGTCTTTTATTTGGAATTTCAACTTTTGATTTTTGGAGCCTCCATGGGGGTTTTCCCTCAAAAACCCCAGAAAGCAGGAAGGTTGCAGGTAGGCCTGAGAGCTGAGCACTCTTTCCATATACTGCATGTGCACAGCAACATAATTTAAATTGTTAGAGGCTGTATCAGTCCAAGCACATACATGTACATACTCACTTACACAGAAGTATCTCACCCTGCATCATTCAAATAAAATTTTCAGAGTTTGCCGCGGCCATTTCCTCTCTATTCCTACATCATGTACATTGTTTGTTGTATTTTTCTAAGACTATGCATTAATTTAGCTATTCTTGTAGCAGTTATCTCCCTTCTCTGATGGTGTCATCACAACATAGACAAAGTGGAGTTAAATCTACATTTTCAATATTTGTCGGCATATGCGGAATACCTGACCAAAAAGACAAAACGTGATTTTGATGGGTTAAAAAGGTACCCAGAAAAATAAAACCTGAGGTTATTTTGGACCCTCAGCTAATTTTTATTAATATATCTTTGATTTGACTGACAAGTTAGTCGTATTTATTCCATACTAGTTATGTTGTAAGTAGTTAAGGTGTAATGGACTAAGTAAACTTTGTCCATTACAAAGGGGAATATCTTCAGAATCAAAAGCACCGTCCTACAAAAACCTGACCCAGAGTTGATCCCAGCTTACGAAAAGAGGGAATAGAATGGCAAACTGCAGAGGACTTATACCAAACAACTGTCAGCATTTCAACTTCAATGTCTCATCACCATTCCACACAAACTTTTCTGGTTTACCTGGTTGTAGAGACTATATATCCTCTCTGGTCCATCTTGATTCTTGTGTTGCATTACTGACTTACGGGTAGTATATATTTGGGATAAACTTCAAAGTCTTTCCAGTGGTCCTTAAGTCTACTTTTAAAAATATTTTTTGATTTTGCATTGAAGCATTGACGACCTTGGGAGCAGGACAACTCGGCCCGCTGACAACTCGGACCATAAATTTTGACAAAAAGGACAAGTCGGCCCGTGAAGAGAGACAATACTTGGACCATCGAAAAAGACATCTGGAAGTGTGATTATTTTGTATTTCATAATTGTAAGACAAGTCGGACCGTCAGTAAAGACATTAGGATTACACAGGGTATAAATAAAGAACTAGATATGTTCTGCTGATTTTTTTACAGTGGATAAAAAAAGACGTCGTCCCGTCAATAAATAGAAAAAAGACTATTCATACCCCTCAGACCATCGGAAGAAGCAAAGAATTGTGAAGACATGTTGTTTTAAATGAAACACCTTGGCCCATCAATAAACAGACTACTCTTGAGAGATGTGGTTACTATGAATAAGTTGTATTTGTTGATATTATGAGTTCACTTTATACATCGATAGGGAAAAAACAAGCGAAAATAGCGTACATGTAAGAACAAGTTATAAGTGGTACAATATCATGATGTTCACAACACTTAATACATGTAATTGTCCTTAAAATTTATAGTACTAAAGTTACTCTACTGTTGACCGCAAATTGAATCACACTTCATGTTTTAGTAGACGGCTGACACTGAACTGATTGTTTGCATACTGTTTCCATAGTGTGAACAGCTTTCCTTGAGGTTTCTCTAGTTTTCTTGCGTTGGGAATGGCGAAGTTTGCCTCAATTATTACGAGCTCATGGCCGTCTTTTGTCAAGTTCTTTAATAACTTTGATTAATTATTCCTTTTGATAATGAATTTCGAGAAACGAGCTTGTGTAATTTTTATAACCAATCCTTGCATTTTCAGTGATTTGCATATTATTTTTCTTTGATTCATACATTTCCGATAATGATCTTGGGTAGTTAAATACACTAAAATTACATATTGAGTCCCAATTAATGTTAACAGTCAGTTTATTATTCTTTATAGAGCCGTGTTTTGGATTACATTAGACGGTCCGATTTGTCCTTTTAGAAGAGCGGTCTCAATTTTTTTGACAGTCCGATTTGTCCTTTTAGATGAGCCACATTTATATTTTCTGCAGTCCAAGCTGTCCTTTTAGACGAACCAACTTTGAAAATTTCACAGCCCTATTTGCCTCCATGACGGCCCAAGTTGTCTCTTCGACGGTCCGAGTGGTCCTGGTCCAACTTGTCCGCACGCCAAGATGTCCCCTATTTGACGACCTTTTCAGGTAAGCTGCTTAAAGTATCCACAATTTGTTTGGAGAAACTATATTTATGAATGTTAGTTCTACAGTGCTTTTTATTTTGTATATTTTACAACTGTGCCCTCTTGTTCTAGTGTCTCTAATTGGGCATATTTTTGTGGAATCTAATTTGTCAATATTGTTTATAATTTTATAGGTCTGGATCATATCTGCCGTTGTCTCCTGTATTGAAGAGATACCTAAAGATCTCAGTCTTTAGTGGGGGGGGGGCAAGGGTGGGTCCCATAACAGCCTAACAGCTAATTGATTTTTCCAATAACAGATAACAGATAATTCAAATAAGTGATAACAGCTAACAGAGTATATCAAGTCAATAATAGCTAAATATAAATGTAAAACTTGGATAACATTCATCTTATTCAATAAAACTTCCTTGACGTGGAGAAGATATACATTCATAGGCCATCATTGTTCATCGTAAACATGTTCATTGACTTCATTATCAACAAGTGCGGATCGTTTTCGTATTGCAAGGCAATACTAAGTCCCCTACCGGTAGGACAAGGCTTTATTACACTAGCAAAAATGGTAAAAAATGTTTTCTAAGTTATCCAAGGCCCATAACTCTGTCAAAAATCAGTGGACCGATCCAAACTTTAACTTGGTCTGTAACCCATAAAGGTAGACTCACATACGAAATAACAGATCAATACCTGTAACGCTTTAGAAAATAAATGCGGAAAACTGATATTTTACTAAAATTTTCAAATTTCAAGGCCCATAACTCTGCTAAAAATCAGTGGACCCAAACCAAACTTTATCTTGGTCTGTAACTCATACAGGTAGACTCACATACAAAATATCAGATCAACGCCTGCAATGCTTTAGAACAAGAGGCTCTCAAGAGCCTGTATCGCTCACCTGGTCCTTGATTAACAAAGACATTTTATGTTAAAGAGCCAATATACATGTATATAATTAAACTATAGTTCCAATATGCCCAACTAGTTTAAGGGAAGAAGACCGCTGTAAGTGTTCCTCATGGGGTCCAATGTTAAACTATGTTCCCTGCTGGCAGCCATCTTGGATAAAGTGGGAACCTGAAAAAACAAATCTTTTCAGGGGTCCACATAAAGACTATTGTGGCCAAGTTTGGTGCCAATTGGCTCAGTAGTTTCAGAGAAGAAGATCTCTGATTGTGTTTTCCCATAGGTCCAATGTTAAAACTATGTTTCCCGCTGGCAGCCATCTTGGATATCGCACAGACTGGAAAAACACATTTTTTGTAAGGGACCACCAAAGGACTATTGTGGCCAAGTTTGGTGCCAATTGGCTCAGTAGTTTCAGAGAAGAAGATCTTTGAATGTGTTTTCCCATAGGGTCCGATGTTAAAACTATGTTTCCCGCTGGCGGCCATCTTGGATATTCTATTGTGGCCAAGTTTGGTATCAATTGGCTTAGTAGTTTCAGAGAAGAAGATCTTTGAATGTGTTTTCCCATAGGGTCCAATGTTAAAACTATGTTTCCCGCTGGGGGCCATCTTGGATATCGAGCGGACCTGAAAAACACATTTTTTGTAAGGGACCACCAAAGGACTATTGTGGTCAAGTTTGGTGCCAATTGGCTCAGTAGTTGCAGAGAAGAAGATCTTTGAATGTGTTTTCCCATAGGGTCCAATGTTAAAACTATGTTTCCTGCTGGCGTCCATCTTGGATATCGCACAGACCTGAAAAACACCTTTTTGTAAGGGACCATCTAAGGACTATTGTGGCCAAGTTTGGTGCCAATTGGCTCAGTAGTTTAAGAGAAGAAGATCTTTGAATATGTTTTCCCATAGTGTCCAATGTTAAAACTTATGTTTCCCGCTGGCGGCCATCTTGGATATTGCACAGACCTGAAAAACACCCTTTTTGTAAAGGAACAACCAAAGGACTACTGTGGCCAAGTTTGGTGCCAATTGGCTCAGTAGTTTCAGAGAAGAAGATCTTTGAATGTGTTTTCCCATAGGGTCCAATGTTAAAACTATGTTTCCCGCTGGCAGCCATCTTGGCTATCGAGCGGACCTGAAAAACACATTTTTTTGTGAGGGACCACCAAAGGACTATTGTGGCCTAGTTTGGTGCCAATTGGTTTAGTAGTTGCAGAGAAGAAGATCTTTGAATGTGTTTTCCCATAGGGTCCAATGTTAAAACTATGTTTCCCGCTGACGGCCATCTTGGATATCGCACGGACCTGAAAAACACCTTCTTTGTAGGGGACCACCCAAGGCTTATTGTGGCCAAGTTTGGTTCCATTTGGCCCAGTAGTTTCAGAGGAGAAGATCTTTGAATGAAAAGTTTACGCCGGACGGACGGAAGGACGCAAAGTGATGGCAAAAGCTCACCCTGGCATTAGCCAGGTGAGCTAAAAAAAATGTGGAAAACTAACATTTTACTAAAATTTTCAAAGTCCAAGGCCCATATCTCTGTCAAAGATCAGTGTACAGGAACAAAACTTAAAGTTGGTCTGTAACTTACTAGGGTAGACTCACATACAAAATATCAGATCAATAATTCCAAGGGTTTAGAAAAAAGGTGTGGAAAACTGACAAAAATGACTGATGCAGGATGAACAGACAGACGAACGGACGGCAGGTGACTAAAAAGTACTTCATTTGTTACTCATTATCACTGTACAAGGCGAAAAATACAATAGCACTAAACACTTTTACAGTTCTACCCCCTTCAGTAGTAACAGCTCGCATGAAGTCTAATTCTTTTCGTGAATAAAATTATTTAGTTCTATCTCAGAACTGATAAACTAAAATGCCACAAGAAGAATGGTCTTAGTGATGCTAAGAATGAAATGCACAGTTGGATATGTATTACATTGTCTTACTGCTTTGTGTTTTATCAACATGTTTTTCAGTTGTCAAGAATCAAAGATTCGAACAACTTTCAAAATCAGTATGTGTGAATTTTCATTGATTAAATTTTCTTTTCTCATAATGTAGCTATCAGTGTTCAATTTCATTTCTTGTATGAGTGTTTTTCAATTTCAACTCTTGTCGTAAAGATGAATTATTATTCATTTGACTAATTTGCCATATACAGTTTTTGTATAGTCTATTCTGATTTCTTTATAGTTCAGTATTTGATTGTTTTTTTCAATCATATAGCTACTGTCTACAACTGTATAACTTCTTTGTCTACATTCTGGATAATCAAGCTAATCCTAACTTGGAATTTGAGCAAAAAAAAAAAAAAAAAAACCCAAAACACCGTTAAATTATATGATATAAAAGGGGCAACAACTGAACAAGTATGTAAAATTTTAAGAAAAACGTGTCAAGTATTGATGTTATAAAATGTATATTGTGATGCCATCATTGGAAAAATGAAAGGATATGGAGTGAATGCACATGTGACAAAAACGCACACGATACATAGAAAACTCCAGTTTATCAAGGACAGGGCTTTTATTCCTGTCTACATCTTGATGTCGCCTGAGGGTCTTCAACTAGAGGTGAACAATATTCACCCCCTCAAGCGAGAGTTTATTTTATTAGGCCAAAAAAAAAATATGTGTGTTTACCGTAGTCCGACCGACCCTATTTTTTAGATGCCGACCCTAGAACTTTTTATTGATTCTCATAAAGAAAAAGTTCAACGTTGTTATCAACCGACCCTATTTTGATACAGACCTCTGTAAATTGATAAATTTATCTGGTAACATGCTTCCGCTGGTACGAAAAAGTTAATAAAATAGACATTTAAACTTTTTATTTGGTTCAAAAGACATTCCAATAGACAAAAATCAAGAAATATGCCAAGTTTCTTCCAAAACACAATGCAAATGGCAGTACTTCCGGTTTGTAGGATTAATTTCGGAACGGACTTGGGAATGACCTGAAATTTTTCCGGATTTGGTTGACGATGTCTGAAAAAAAAACAAAAAAAAAGATTCCCGACCTACCGACCCTAATTTTTTTCAGCAAACTACAGTAAACACACATATTTTTCTTTTTGGCCTTACAAATTCCCAGCACCTGAATCAGTTTTCAGGGGCTCCGGCTACATTGCTGCCAGGCCCGTCCCCAGTTGGTGGATAGGGGAATGCCCTGTCTTTGCAGGGCAATCAGGTCATAATACAGAAAGCCTGACTGCGAACCATTGTAGCCAAACTGTGTGGAGAAATGCAACGCTCCATGCAGTATAAAGACCCCTTCTATATTGTCTAAAGAAAGCAGAGTCTCTGGGACTGGTATAGAATGCTAATTTTCCTGTCCCTACTCATTTCTCCCCTTTTCCAGTGGCAATCAAAACTTGTTGTCTCTTCCATAACTGCTTCTTTCTTCTCTTTCTTATATTTTGTTGATTAACTTTGATTAACTTGTTCTTGTCCTGATAAAGCTGAAATATTGCTCACTGGACGTTAAACTTTATCAGATCAATCAATCAATTTATTTCAAATTGGAACTATAAAGAAAAACTGGTCACATTAACCACAGCAAATAAAAAGTTGAATTTACAAAATCGACTGAATAGTCAAATGTAGACTAACAACTTATACATTTGTAGGCAATAGCTATATAAAAATGCAGCAGGCACGGACGGGGGGATTTCCAACTTAGAAGTGTAAGGAAAAATCACCGAGCGGACCGAGACGCGAAATTTTTTGGGTATTTCTTTGTAATAACAACAAACTGAACTGTTCAATAACAGCTAACAGTGAACTGAATATTCATCATAACAGCTAATACAGAACTACCCAATAACAGCTAACACAACATTATATTTTGCAATAACAGCTAACAGAGAATCAATTTTATCCAATAACACAATAACAGTTTATAACCTTGCCCCCCCCCCCCCCTCTTTAGTGTATGGTAGGTTTTTGATATTTCTTGTGTGGGGCTTCATATTTTAACTTGACATGAATATTGATAAAATTTCCGCCTCATGTGGTTATAGGACTAGCTTTTTATGGTGAAATTTTTAACAGGATAGCAACAATTTGGTTCTCTTTAGATACACAACAAAATGTATAAACATAAACTTTACAACCCCTCCCCATCATATCAAAATGAAAAATCTTCCTGAAGATAAGCTGGAGCAGTCAAATCTTTCAAAAGAGAGACCGAAATCTACTAGGACGAGACGACTTGAAACCACCCTTCATCAAGGCATATAATCCAGAAAAATGCCACAATACAAGAGATATAAAATTTTAGGATGTAAATTTCACTCCTTGTCTGTGTTCAGTCATTGCAGCAATATTTACCCTGGTGAGTTTCTGTACTGTCCCTTACAGGCCATGATTTATTAGTCTTTCCACGTCTACAGACAACACCTTCACTGACAGCAACAGACAAGTTTTTATTATGCCCCGAGGCACAGAATGATGAATAATCCAAAGGTGTTCCGAAATAGCAGTGCAGACGAAAATCTCAACAAAATACAAAAGCAGATCTGATTGGATCAGGCAAAACAGTGAGCCAATTAGAAACAATTTGTCAAGAAGGATTAGACACGTTTTTGTGAAGACGATCATGGCAAAGTTTACTTATTTGTCAGAAGATGTTTTGAAAGGATTTGACAGTTACAAGGTACAACTGAAAGAAATGTGTCTGTTACAGATGAATATGCAGTGTTCTGATTAATCCTCTTTTGGTCAACTTTTGCGAGCTCTGATTTCCGCACTGAAATTTCTTCAAGGATAGACCGGTCTGGGTCACATCTCTACTGACTACGATTGGACTACGATAATACCTAAGTCTGTCAATCACTAGCAGATATACAGGCATTTTATTGTAAATAGATATATATTTGCAACCCAAAGGAGCATCCACTACAAAAAACAAGAAAAACTAGCAATCCTTCATGATCAGTCAGGGGCATCACCAAAAACAGAATTTATAACCGTTTTCAGTTATTTTCATTTTCAATAAGTAATGGAAAATGGTTATTTTTTAATTTCCTTTGATCTTTAAATCCTGATTGTGGCCATAATTAATTTTTCTCATTTGTGTTGGTATTTTTCTTTGATAAATTAACATTTCCTTTATAATTTTGTCGCCATTTATCCACCAGATCTACTTATACCTTCAGACACACGAACACGGCAATTTACACACAGTCACTCATTCCGACACATACAAACTAAAAAAGATTCATACAAATACTCTTTTTATCCTAGAACAATCATTCAATGGAACCTTCTATCAATTTCTGCTGTACAGTGCTCTACAGTTGACACTCAGGGTTCGCGCTGGGCTTCGCCAATGTCGCAATTTGCGATTTTATTTTCATTCTGGCGACAAAAAATAGTTCCTGGCGATTTTTTTGGCGACAATGTTTTTCATATCTACTTGCCGGTATTATCCAATTTTTACCCTTCTTAGTTGAAACCTTTCATGATTTTTGTTCATAGGTAATAATTAAATGTCAATTCATAGCCCCTGGCAACATTATTGTAGTCCATTGATTATTTCCGGTCATCTGTTGATTGCATTACCTGTTTATATTTACCTGTGCACGTGCCAAAATGACTTGTGACAGATACAAGCCCAATCAAAGGAATTGAAAGAGTATTATTATACACTAAAATTTTATACTTTTCTTTTTTTTNACACGCAGTGTTTCTGTTGTGTGGCATAACCTTTGCCTTAATGCACGGAGGATGAATTGACGTTGTTCGCCATAGAGAAACAGAGGGACACAAACGTAGTGCTCGACTTCGGACTCAAAATGCTGAAATTCTGTTTACATTATTCACAGTAACTTCGGTGTTTTGTTATTTGTAGCTGAGCACAACCTACCATTCTCAGTAGCTTGCACTGATGAGACATAAGTTGTCGAAATGCCCATATGTAGATAGTAAATTTACAGTGACCTCGTTATTGAGTTGTTTAATCATATGCAAAAATAATGAAACTTAAGAACTAGATGACTTGACAGAGGAAGTCTGTCAAAATTGGAAATACATGTATCAACATTAATTAAGCCACCGAGTGTCACACTTGTACTCGGGCTTGTACTTTGGAATACTTACATGTACGTATACCAACAAAGAGGAGCAAGACAATGAAATGTAAATAAATAGAGTTTTAAATAAATTGCCAGCAACCCATATAAAAACTGAAAAGACAACCTAAACCGGGAAGGAAAATTTCGGATTTTAATTCTTGAAAAAATTAAATGTCAAGATTTCAGCAAAAAAGTAATAATTACAGAACTTCTGGAATACCCAGGAACCTGCCTTAACAGCATTCCATGCTTTGATTAAATTCTGGTATTGGAACAGTTGTTCATTTTCAATTTTATTTTCATCTACAGTTGGGCTTGGCTCTACAATTTTATTTAGATTAGATTCATGTTACATTGGGCTTGTCTCTACAGTTTTGTTTAGATTTGAGGGCTCAACACACTTGAAATCTCCCTCAGGGTACAGATAGGGAGAGTTCAGGTCATGACAGTGAGACTTGTGTACACATATCTTCAAATTAATTTAAATGATCAATGATTTTTTTTGTATTTGTTTCCCTCTGCTATTGAGTATTTTCAGGTGAATATTACACATTCAACAATGGCAATTATTCAAATAGTATTGCTATCTCATGATCTACAATGCAGATTTAATAAAAAAAAATTATTCAAGTTGTATCAGGTTTATGTTCCCCCCCCCAAAAAAAGCTTTTGGTGGAGGTGCTCCTACATTTAGGTAAGATTTATAAAAGGAAACTAATGCATAGTTTTCTTTTCATGTATCCTTATAAATTTATCACTCAGTTGCTCAAAGAGACAGTTTCCAATCCACTAGTTGAACTACATCCTTTTTATGAATGGTTCTCCAACATATTGGAGGGATATCAGGGTTTTAGCTAGGATTTTGAGACCATTAGTCACTTTTGCGTATCGAATTTCGCGGGCCGATGTGTACTATGCAGATAATAATCAACATGAAGATAATAATTTGATTATTAATATTTTTTAAAATTTTTCTTGCATTTAATACTTCATATTATAGTAACAAATTGATATTCACTTTATATGTTCATCTCCAACACCCAAGTTTTGTACGTTCATACTCTCTCAGTGCTTCCATCTTAATAATTTAGAAGTCATAATTGTACATCTAAATTAGAGAGGAGCATCATCATGCGTTGCAATGTGATCAACTTGTATTGCAGCTTGATTTATTGATGTCAAGGTTAATATTCAAATATTATGCAGTCTAACATTTTCTATAACTTAATTCAAACTTCTATATATTTGTAGTAAAAAATAAATTATTTTTCAAAATACCATTCATATGTTGTTTTTAAGCACCTTTAAGATTAAATAGTGGTGCAATATAAATTTTGTGTGTATCAGCATAGTAAATTTCTACAAAATAATTTCAAGGAAATTGAAAGACAAATTTTAAAGGGGAAATAACCCACTATCAAAACATGTGGTTTGTAAAAAAAATCAATGTTTTCAAAGGGGAAGTATGACCTGTTAATTATGAAAATTTTGCTGAAAGAATACTTTTAATGTTCAATACCATAATAATTTTAAACTGATGGTTAATTGCCATACAGGTAAGCAGGTTATCTCTGATTGACCGGTAATTAGTGATAACAAGCCAGAGAACACAGGTAAACAAATCATCGATGGCGTTTGTTTACCACTGAACTAATCCTTTAATTGATATGACAGGTGTAATTAAAGTGTCAGTTTGGACAATTAGATTACAGTAACAAAGATTATGAACATAATATTTTCATATTTGGCGATTTTCAAAATTCCAAGTGACGAATTGCAGTCTGAAAAAATTCGCCACTTCTAAAAAACATTCGTCAATGGCGAAAGTGACGAACGCTAGCTAAATCACTGGATATACAGATTAGATTGCAAGTCACTTCCTGTTTACACGGAGTTGAAACGTATCTATTTAGGGCAGATTTTCATTGAATTTTTGTAATAAATGTATATTACAAAGTCAACTAGCCTGATTTAGAACCATGAGATGTTATAAACAACGTTTGAGTTTGAAGAATACAAGAATAAGTTTTATAAATCTATCAACTTACTTCCTGTTACCGGAAATAGAAGGGATTACACAGCGNAAAAAAAATGTAAATAATATGTCATGAAAATTTGTAAAATATTGGAAAATTGTTTATTATACTGAAATTTTTGGTATTTTTTATTAACTCACGCATGCACAGCACATAATCATCAACAGGTTGATGGGGTGCGGAGTTTGAAAGTAGAAGAAGAATTTGAAACCATAACATCTGATACGCACCATCAAGAAGATCCTACGCATGTTTGTCAAAGTCAAGCCCCCAAGGGACTTTAAATGCCAATTAAATGTTCATTATCTAATATTAGCAGATCATTGATAATTAGGATGTTCTACTTCATCAATATCTTTTGAAATTTACACAAACCATGTGGTTTTGTCGTTCATGTTTCTTGAATCAGAGCTTGTTGAAAATTTGACATGATGTAGAAGAAATAACCACTTTCAGTTATTTCTGTATTTTTTGCTAAGGGAGATAATTCAAAAATGGAAAAATCTAACCAATAAAGGTTATAAAATTTATAACTGTTTTTGATGATGCCCCTGACTGATGATTGTGGCCTCAAAAGTTGAAAGTAATGAACATTGACTGAGCTGTCATCCTAAATGTGATTTCAAGACATTTGACCCTAATAAACTTTGGCCGTGTGAAATTTCGGACTTGGACGTTTCGGTCCTGTCATGAGTAGGTCCTAGAAAGTGTTATAAATCCCTAAAACTTGCTGAATGGTGTATTCTCTGTAACTCTGTTCTCATTATATGGTGGGTTCCATTAAATCGTGGTATTCATGCATATGTTCATTTAACCAAATTTTTTACTGTGACATCACCGTTACTATCAGGGATCTGGAAATGCCACTTTTTTGTCGGTCATAACGAAACTTTTCAATTTTTGACCAAGCCGAATTTATACCTTTCGGACATTCAAAAAAAATTGCATCAAGAAAAATCGGACATTCTACAAGACAATGCATGTAGAATTTGACTTGAATCACCAAACCACTTATTAAATTTGATGTGATATGTCAACAGGTAATTATTAAATAAACATGACATCGCCTATAATCGGATTAACAGTTGATTGTAACACCTTTGTTGATTGCCAATTACGAATTAATTACACTTCTGATGATGTGTTTAAGGGTTGTTAATTGAAACATAGGCGAGGGAAGCATTTAAAATGTAGATTTTGAGAAGTGATTTCACTTAAAATGTGATATTTCCTCTTCAATTTCAACATTTTACCGACCGGTACTTTCATTTCTACTTACTAACTGATTAAACATTAACAACCATAGGAACTTGGGATACGGACATGAGGGCTTGGTATATAGTTGATCCGGTTTATGGATACCCAATTCAAGCCCATATATCAGACTTATTACATTTACCCTTTTCATTTTAGTATATTTTGGTGTGTATTATTATTTGTAGTTTATCAGACATATATATATACCTTTTGATTTCACTATAGTTTGATGGAAAAGTCCAGTCAGTAAATACATCACACATCCTTTCTCAACATAGTATTATACTTGTAGTTTATCAAACTTTTTTTTTAGTATACATGTACCATGGTATACCCTCTGATTTTAGTATAGTTCGGTGGATACAAGTCCTGTCAGTAAATACATCACACATCTGTTCTGGAACTGAATATTATACTTGTACTTTATCAAACTTAATAAGTATAACTTCTGATTTCAGTATAGTTTGGTGGATACAAGTCCTGTCAGTAAATACATCACATATCTGTTCTGGAACTGAATATTATACTTGTAGTTTATCAAACTTAATATATATATATACCTTCTGATTTCAGTATAGTTCAGTGGATACAAGTCCTGTCAGTAAATACATCACACATCTGTTCTGGAACTGAATATTATACTTGTACTTTATCAAACTTAATATATATACCTTCTGATTTCAGTATAGTTCAGTGGATACAAGTCCTGTCAGTAAATATATCACACATCCGTTCTGGAACTGGGTAGTAGAGGTATGTATGACCTATGAACTTTGTAATTTTCATTAAAGAAAAAATTCTGTGGAATTTCCCAGTAACATCTATGTTGAAATTGTGTTTAAAGGAGTCAGTTATTTCTTATTCATTTTGAAATCTGAGTGTTGTTAATTTAGGCTAGCTTACAATTTTCTCCTTCATATGATTTCAGCAATTACAAATGGAAGCAAATACAAACAAAACATAGAAAGCAGCCACAGCCTGCTAAGCTCACCTCGTTGCACAGCATTGTCACATTTAAACATGTCTGTAAACAGGAATGGACTATAATCATTCTTTTTAATGGATTCATTCATGCATGAAATGTAGGTCACAGTCAGCATCCGAAGCATGCATTGTTGTTGTCTATCCAAAATGCATCATACGTACCAATATGTTTGATGTGGGACATGTCAGTAAGCGGGAATAAACTGAATTAACAATTCTACCTAACCAAGTCCCTCATGCATAAAATATAGGTCAGAGTCAGCATCCAAAGCATGCATTGTTGTTGTCATCCCCAAATGCATCATATATACCAATATGGTTGATGTGGGACATGTCAGTAAGCGGGAATGGACTTCAACTATTCTGCCTAACCAAGTCACTGATGTGTAAAATATAGGTCAGAGTCAGCATCTGAAGCATGCATTGTTGTTGTCATCCAAAAATGCATCATACATACCAATATGGTTGATGAGGGACATGTCAGTAAGCGGGAATAGACTTAATTAACAATTCTACCTTACCAAGTCGCTTATGGGTAAAATATAGGTCAGAGTCAGCATCCGAAGCATGCATTGTTGTTGTCATCCCCAAATGCATCATACATACCAAGATGGTTGATGTGGGACATGTCAGTTAGCAGGAATTCTACCTAACCAAGTCGCTCATGCGTAAATTATAGGTCAGAGTCAGCATCCGAAGCATGCATTGTTGTTGTCATCCCCAAATGCATCATGCATACCAATATGGCTGATATGGGACATGTCAGTAAGCGGAAATAGACTTCAACCATTCTACCTAACCAAGTCGCTCATGCAAAAAAATATAGGTCAGAGTCAGCATCTGAAGCATGCATCGTTGTTGTCATCCCCAAATGCATCATACATACCAATATGGTTGATGTGTGACGTGTTAGTTTGCTGGAATGGACTTTAATCATTCTACCTCAGCAAGTCCCTCATGCGTAAAATATAGGTCAGAGTCAGCATCCGAAGCATGCATTGTTGTTGTCATCCCTAAATGCATCATACATACCAATATGGTTGATGTGGGACATGTCAGTAAGTGGGAATGGACTTTAACCATTCTTCCTAATAGGACGTGGACGCCGATGCTCAGGGTATCACATAAGCCCCCCTCACTTTGTGAGGTGAGCTAAAAAGGCTAAACTAATCAAATAGTCAAGTCACAGTTCAAATGGTTAATCAGGGAGGCACTTACATGTCTGAATCTATATCGCCAGCTGGGCCCTGGCAGATGATAGTTCCAACATAGTAGCCCACCTATATATTCTGCTAGCCAAGTGCTAAAATGTCAGAAATTTTGTTAGCCAGCTTTGCTGGGCTACTGGTTCAAATTTTTTTTGTAGCCCAAACATAATAAGGGCCCTTGGTAGTTTCATCCCTGCTAATAACTGTTTGTTCAGGATGGACACAAGTTCAGCAGTTGATTTTTTTTATAATACTATTTCTCTAATGATATGTCAAGTTTAAACCGGTTTTGACCCGTTAGATAAATTTTCTTTATTCAACGTATGTTGAATAAAGGCCCGTGCTATTTCCCGCCAAATCTATTCGGAATATAATTCTCGGTGTTTATCATTGATCATTAGAGAAANCTTTATCCCGTTTATTACCATATTTTATCCACTCTCGATAGTTAAATTTAAAAATTTTAAAATGCTCGGCAAGCCTCGCAATTAAAATTTTAAAATTTAACTATCTCTAGTGGATAAAATATGGTAATGAACAGGATCTTGTGGTGTAAGCTATAAACTGGAAACATTATGTAATACTATTGTAAAAACCTTAATCAAATGTTTTATTAGCACATAGCTTGTTAGAACTGTTTTGTATGTATTTCATGTACATGTATATGATGAATGCTTACCTACATACATGACATATGTGAATAAAATTTTAGGACTGTCAAAAAGAATAATTTCTTTCATTTAAAAATATTTTTTTCAGTAAAATTGAATGAGAAATTAAGCAGGAATTAAATTCAATACTATAAATTAAATTTTATATATCTTTTTCAGTTTTATCCAAAATGGATTGCACCAAATCTGCTAACACTAACAGGATTTTTACAACTAGTAGTAAACTTTTTTCTCCTGACATACTATGACTATAGTTTTTATGCTGCCAGTAGAGACCATCCAGAATGTCCACCTATTCCTAACTGGGTTTGGTTAGTGTGTGGAATTAATATGTTTGTTTCACATACATTAGGTAATGGAATGAATTTTATCACTTTTGTTATAATATTATTGTTTATATATAATTTATCTGACCTTTTGCAAAATAATGAATCAATCATTACAAAAGTAGAAAAGCCTAGCATTATGTAATTTTTTTAACCCAAGAAACACAAATTGTCTGATGAGAAAAGCTGCACCATCACAGTGTGTTAATAAAAGAATGCCACACTGTAAACATTGCATGACTTCACATTTTTGGTGACTACTTTCTTGACGTCATTATATTGGAATGCAGAAACAAGGAATACACATTATCAATACAAACTGAACATATTATTCTTAAACACCTTTTTCGCTCACCTGGCTATGCCAGGGTGAGCTTTTGCCATCACTTGGCGTCCATTGTCCGTCCGGCGTAAACTATTCATTCAAAGATTTTCTCCTCTGAAACCACTGGATCAATTGGAACCAAATTTGGTCACAATAGTCCCTGGGTACCTCATCCAAGATGACCGCCAGCATGGAACATAGTTTTAACATTGGACCGTATAGATGGGAAAAGACATTCAAAGATCTTCTTCTCAGTAACTACAAGTCCAATTAGAACCAAACTTAGTCACAATGGTCCTTAGATGGTTCCTTCCAAAAAAGGTATCCGACAGATCCGTACGTCATCAAAGATGGCCGCCAGCGGGGAACATAGTTTAACATTGGACCCTATGGTGAAGACATTCAAAGATCTTCTTTTCAGGAACTACTAGTCCAATTAGAACCAAACTTAGTCACAATTGTCCTTAGATGGTTCCTTCCAAAAAAGGTAATCGACAGATCCGTATCTCATCCAAGATGGCGGCCAGCGGGAAACATAGTTTTAACATTGGACCCTATGGGAAAACACATTCATAGATCTTCTTCTTAGAAACTACTAAACCAATTAAAACAATACTTAACCACAATGGTCCTTAGATGGTCCTTTCCAAAAAAAGTATCTGACAGGTCCGTACCTCATCCAAGATGGCTGCAAGCGGGGAACATAGTTTGAACATTGGACCCTTTGAATTTTAACGGGAACCCCTGACAAATTTTTATTTGAATTGTGGTCTGATATGGGTAATGGATGGAGCTCTCAGTTGCCATGGAAACCTGACCAGAAAACTGAAATTTTAGAAAAAAAGTATTCTGCTAGACATTTTATTTGTGATTTCAGCACTATGTATAAACTAGATTACAAGGGGAATCCCTTCCCAAAATTTATTGTAAAGGAGGCACTGAATGTTTTAATTTCAGCAATATCTATTACCTTGATTATAAGGGGAACCTTGCCCAAATTTTTTTTGAATGGTGTTCTGTTTTTGATTGTAATGGATGGTGGAGCTTTCGGTTGCCTTGGAAACTAAACAAGAAAACTGAAATTTTAGAAATAAAAGTATTTTGCTTAATTTTATTTTTTTATTTTTAGAAATATGTAAACACTAGTTAGTATAAAGGAGAACCCCTTTTTATTACCTTAATTATAAGGGGAACCCCTGCCCAAATTATTTTTGAAAGGTGGTCTGAAATGGGTTGAAATAGATAACACATTCAAATACATTTAAAGATCCTTTCTTAAACAACTTGTCCAATTAGAAAACAATGGTACATTGATGGTACCTTCCCTATAAAAGTATCTGGGAGGACCACACCTCATCCAATATGGCTGCCAGCATTACGATGGTAACATATTGGATGCCATCAAAAGAATTAGGTCTCTGAAACCACTAATCCCATTAGAAATAAACTTGATCACAAAAGTTTTCTGGTGGCCCCTTCAAATTTGCATTGGGCATTTTGATTCATCCAATCCAAGGTGTCTTCCAGCAGGGAACATGGTTTAATATTGGACCCTATTGGAAATGACTTTTGTGTCAGCCATGGTCCAGGTGAGCGATACAGGCTCTTGAGAGCCTCTTTTGTTTATGTTCAACTTGCCACATTCTACATTTTAATTTGCGATTTTATTACATTGAATAAAATATTTTTTCACATTAAAGCACAAAATGTTTCCTCTGTAACTGGAAAGCATGATTCTCCACACAAAATTTCTATGGTAACCTCTTGGGATCAAAGCAGGGACCTCTTGCACTGCATCCAACCACCCAACTGAGTGAGCTGAAGAATTGATTTGTTAGCTCAGCTCAGCCAATTTACTAGCTATTTAAATCTACCTACTACAATGCAGTCACACTCCACAAGATTGAAAAAGAAAAAAGGGTAACTGAACATCTAGCTATAGTATAGGGAAATTTACCACTTAAAACGTTTAACAAAATTATATAAACAAGACATCAGAAAAACTAAAGAAACTTGGTTGAATACATATATATTACAGTGCTTCCGTGTGCAAACATTATGACTCCATAAAAACTCCATGCAGGAAACACTTGTAACAACAAAAAGTGTTCAATTTAAAGGGAAAGTTCAGTCAAAAATCAAAATTTGATACTCTGTTATTTACATTTCAAACATCCATGATACCTCGACAAAAAAAATTATATCTTTATCTATAAAGTCAAAAAACGAACTTAGAAATGTCAAGAAATTACTACTGGGGGTCCGCCATGTTTACATAGGTGGCGACACAATCGATATCACAACATCTAATTACCGCTGTACATATATACTGTGGAAAAGTGATACGTACAATTATTATAAAGATAACATTGTGTTACCATGCGGGATTTCTAAGTAAATTTTCGCACCACAGTTTCGTTATACTGGTCAGGTTTTCTTAAGTTTCAAAAATCTCCTACCTGTGTGATAAAAAATCTTATTTTTTAGCATTGAATAGGTGATCATTTTATTATTTTCGTTCTCATATTAATACGGACATAGAGATGTGAATACATATATATATATTTATAATTTTTAATTTGTGTGACTACCTGCATGAGGTGATTGTATATTGTAACACAATCCTAAAACATTCTGTCTGTGTATATTTCACTGTCGTCTCAATATACGCACGTGTCACTCTCTCCAGGGCAGAGCTGTCGGCTTACGCAAATTACAAAATAACGCCTTACTATACATGTATTGTTTTGGGGGATCAAATAGGTATGAAATTAAAATAACAAGAATTCCCCACTTGAAGTTTTTATCCAGGTTCACTTTCAAAATCAAATTCAATATTTCATCTCTAGTAACTATACGGAAAAAATACGATATGAAGAAAATATGCAAGGAACAAACTGACACATTTTGTTCAACAAAACAAGGGATTTATCCTACTTTCTTGGATCTACTGTCCGTTGAAGCTAAAATTTAATCTAGTCCCAGATTGAAATTGTGTTTATTGATAATAAAGATATATGTATTCGGGTTGATAAATTGACTTTTTTATCCCATTTATGTAAAAATCCTGTTACTTGACTATATGTCAGTCTTATCAGAAGCAGAGACAAATAGAACCATTTTATATGTCTCTGTCGGAACTTGTGTAAGCAAGTCCTAGTACACACCCACGTGTGCATACCTTCCATTTTTTATTATGTTGGTGATAAACTAGTTACTAGTGTACTTTATTCCGTAACATAAGGTATTTTGATTTCGGCTTTAAATATTCAAGGGTAGTTCATGTATTCCGGAAAGATTATTTGTCATGAAATAAATACACTGTCACACTTGTCTTATAGGTTTGAAAACGAATAGTTCAAAAATGCTTGATATATTCTTGATACATGCTGTGATAGCGGATAAAAGAGAAAATATGATAATACAACATATCATTTTATATCCATGGATGTCGGATCTCAAGCTTACAGCAGAGACATGAGTGCAAAAGGTTTTTAATCTTCTTTGAAGCTGCAGTTGATTGTTCTGAAATCAGCAAAATGTTCGCATTTTTTTCTGTGGAATACATAATTATGCAGTATATAAATGAATAATAATTTTGCGTTTGTTTAATTCATATTAGTTTGGTTTTACTTTTCAAAAACACCTTCTTTTTAGACTATAATGCAAACAAAGCAATAACACCTTTTGTATTCTACAACTTGTAAATATCTTAAAGTCACGTGCGGTAAATTCAATGATTACCTGTAATACGAGCACAGGCGTGTGCCACACCTAGCGAAGGTGAGGTAAAGTTTTGGTGGGAATAAACAAACCACAATAAACATCGTTACCAGCTGACTAAGGATTATATTGTACATGAAGTGTACTGTACAAAAGATCAGTGATTAAAAAAAAAACAAAAACAAAAAAACGTGTGTGGCAAATATGTCTCTGATTTATTGAAGATTTCTTGGTTTATTATTTGTATACTTATTACTTGTGGTAAACTTTTTTTTTTTACCCTTCCATACACGTTTTGATTCATGTTATGATTGCGTACATAGCAGTTAACGCTCAAAATGCTTTTTGCAATGTAGTTCGTATTTGCTATGTATCCGAAAGGCGGATTTCAGAGGGGGCGTAAGCCCCTCTTTTTTCTGCAAAACAACACTTGTGGGAATTCTGTATTCAGTTATTTTAACACATCGTAAGTCCATCCTATATTTAGCCCCATAAAACGTTTGCAATGTAGTTCGTATTTGCTATGTATCTGAAGGCGGATTTCAGAGGGGGCGTAAGCCCCTCTTTTCTCTGCAAAACAACACTTGTGGGAATTCTGTATTCTGAAATTTTAACACATCGTAAGTCCATCCTATATTTAGCCCCATAAAACGCTCAAAATGCTTTTTGCAATGTAGTTCGTATTTGTTATCTATCCGAAAGGCGGATTTCAGAGGGGGCATAAGCCCCTCTTTTCTCTGCAAAACAACACTTGTTGGAATTCTGTATTCTGTAATTTTAAAACATTGTTATGAATTATGCTTGAAAATGAAATATTTATAGATTTTTAATGGAAAAAAAATATGCTTTGAAAGTTACAATATATCTGGATACCGATATGGAATAAATAATAAATTGACTTGTTTACAAGTGTATATTCATACATAATAAAAACGCAAAAAGCTCTGTCGCGTGCGTGTCACAGGTGACCACCTGAACAAAAAATTCACCTGTGTCACACAGGCCACCTGGGGTTTTAATTGATGACAATAAACAATTGCAATTAACAAGGTAACATGTTATAGAATTAAGTTTTGTCAACAAAGAAGTGTAAGAGCACAATTTCTTAACCCTGAAAAATATCCACACGTGGCACATTCGTTTTTGAAAGGATGGATGAAATTTAAATTCTTATGAAAATGGGTTAGTTTCTTTAACATTTTTTATTTATAACTAATAGAAACTTGAAATTCGGATAGTTAATAGTTTTTTTTTCTCACTTCATGTTCATGTTCATGTTTTGATCGATGTAAATTGATAGCGTACATTGTAGTCTATTTTTCCTATATGGTATGTGGATATCTAGTATTGACCAATCAAATCATATTATATAAGGTACCTGAAGCCTTATATAAGGTACCGGAAGAAGTCAATATGGCAGCCCCCTGCTTGTTAAAATTTTGATACAAAAACACAAATTATAGAATAACCACTTAAGATCTGGAAACGGGTCACGGCAACAACGTTTTAAAATACATGTTTGCATAACATATCAAATTTAATTTTTTGAGTGAACTTTCCCTTTAAATTGTACTTTATTTCGATTTAGTTTAATCAAAATTTAATTTTATCAAGTGAAAAACTGTTCAGCCAAAAAAAAGAAATTAAAAAGTTGTACAGTCATTAAGTAACTACAAAACATGTTTTATCAAAAGTAAAAATATCTGAAAATGCATGAATATACACATGTTAGCATTATTTCCTAAGCAGCTTGGGTGAATTTGAATCCTTCCAATATTACTAGCATAAAGATGATAAAAAAGTTTTCAGAATTTGGACGGCCGATGTATTGCCAGAATATGAAGCTTGGGGCTTGTTCACTAGCGCTTACTCCCTCACCCCTTGCTTGGTATTCTGGCTCTTAGTATATGTTACAATACACAGCTGTAAAAATCCTGATAACATACTGAATATCCATCACTCAATATACCATATGTGTACAAAGCTTGAAATACATTAAATCCATCTACAACAAGAGTTATTGTAAAAGTATATGTCATGACAAGCATTTATCTGATATTTATGCCTTAATTTATTTTCAGATGGAACAGATGGTAAACAAGCCAGAAGAACTAATTCAAGTTCTCCACTTGGAGAATTATTTGACCATGGATTGGACAGTATGGCTGCCTTATTTATGCCAATAGCTGTTTACTCAATATTTGGTAGAGGAGAATATGGAGTTAATGTATTCAGAGTATTTTTTGTTTCCATGGGAATACTGTTCTGCTTTATAGCATCACACTGGGAGAAATACATAACTGGAGTGTTGTTTTTACCATGGGGTTATGATGTTAGTCAACTTGTAAGTGTTGAAAATCTTAATTTGCTGGTTATCTCATTAGAAATATTAACTTATGATCATGGTGCTGCTAATGGCAAATATGAAAGTTACATGTTATAGAGAGACATTTACCACCCATTGTTTTTTCCTAAAGTTTATCTTGTTACTCCTTCTATGTTGTAAGTTTATTAAATTAGATAATTCACATATAATATTAATGTATAAGTGGTACATTATTTTCTGATTTGAATTTCCAAATTGCAGATAGTATGTCATCTTTATTGATTTTTGTAAAATTTTGATATCTATATTTCTTACATCTGTTTAAATATTCATAATGCCACTGAAAACATTGATTTTTACAGGGAATGACATTAGTTTATGTAGTAACATTTTTTGGTGGACATGATATGTGGAAATTTAAAATACCTATAGTAGATTGGTATATGTCAGAGGGATTTGAAGTAATATGTTATGGTATGTATTCTAACATTTCTATAAGAATTTCCTTTATATAGGAACATTTTCAAATATTGAAATATTTTTTATAATTATGCACCATGCAGATAGTTGCAATGATAATCAGGGAACAACAGATTTGTCAATATTCTCCTAATCATGATTAAACATATTTTATTTTGCAGTATTTTATAACCATCAAGGATGTTTTCTTAAAAATTGATAAATCAGATGCTTATTTCATCGGAGAGACCTTAATAATCTTTTACAACACCAAAGAAAATCTGCAAATTTTAATTTAAAATTTCATTGAAAATGCGTAACTGATTACTCATATTGTACAGTAACTTTTTTTTGATGACTCCTCAAAGTACATGTATGTGCATTTTCTTGCCAGAATGACACAGGAACATTCAAAGACAAATGATGACCAATATATTTAATGGGAAAATGCATGTTTATCCTCAATTTATACAAGAAAAAGTTAGATCTGCAGTAATGGTGAATTGAACTATTATATTTTTGATATCTAATGTTCATAATGATTGTTATGATTTATTGTCTCGCCCGCGACGAAAGTCGCGAAAGC
>MJUU01019592.1:58358-71761 GCA_002080025.1 Modiolus philippinarum
TTTCTCAATAACTAGAAGCTAGAAGTCAATGATATTTGGTATATAGCTTGGTCTTGGTTAGTACATGTCCGTCTGCCATATGGCTTTTGACCTTGACCTCAATTTCATGGTCTAGTGAACAAAGTTGAGTGTTTCTGATTAGAATAGTTTCTTAATTACTGTAAGTGGAATGGTAATAATATTTGGCTTGTAGGTTGCTCTTGAGTAGTGCATGACTGTTTTAGCGACAAGCAGGGACGGGCGAGACATCAATTAGAGTCCACTCTTGTGTATTTTATTCCTACCTGTGTAAGAATTTTCGCCAGTGAGTTTGTTGTTGACAATCTTGATGCTATCAAATTTAACAACAAAAACGACATAAAAAAAACTTTAACAGTTTTTCTTGGTTCAAGTTGTCTGTTGACGCTATCAAATTTTTCTTAGTTGATGATCAAAGCAGAAATTTTTGTTATACAAGGAAAATTGTTAATTGCCTAATTTTCCCAGGGTAAATGTTTCATATTTAGTATTAAGTATGCCTATCAAATTGATTTAGATAAATAAGTGCCTTAATTTATTTTTTCAGTTGGATTTGTTGGATTAACAATGCCCGTTACATTTTATAACATATACATGTAAGTAAATGTACTGTTAAATGTACATTGTAGCAGTTTTCAATATTTATATTTCAAGCATGTTAGTACTAATTAAAGATTTATTGATTATGTCGCCCCTGATTTAGTCAGAATGACATATTGTTATTGGTCTTAAAAAAGTTTGTCCGGCTGAGTTCTAGGATATGCCTAGACAGAATCAATTGGTATTTGGCACAAAACTGGATCACCATGAGTAGATGTGCATAAAACTTTTTTTTTTCAAAATGACCATTATTTTCAAAACAGCTGCCTTTAAATGATTTTTTGCAAAATTTCGAAAATGTACCTTCAAACACTCGGAGTCAATTATCTCGTATTAAACACTTTCCAGGCAGATGATGCCTTTTGGCATCATGGACCCTGTGGTTACTTTTATGTCCCTCACAGTTTCCCATACATTGGAAATTGAAACTTAGCAGGCATGACAGACAGAAGGGTACTGTAGCTAAACAAATAACCCCAAAAGGGTCAAGAATCTATTATGCTGGAGTTGCAGGTCCTTATTTAGTACCCATGGAAAGCCAAAAGTCGCAAAAAGTGAGATTTTAGTGAGGGGGTGGGCTGTCATAGACCCCCCAGTACTTCAAGACCTGCAGCAGAAATGTCAAGTTCTTGGCTTTTTTGTTTACAGAAAAGGTCTAAAAGTATGCCAGACACCAAGAAAATTTTTTAAAAATTTTGGAATTTTTTACACCAATTTGTAAGCAAAAATCGGCATTTTTGCCACTAGGGGTCTATCAAACTCTGACTCTCCTGTAATAGATTGAAGACTTTTCATGTCTTTTATGCACAATAGCAAAGAGGACTGCCCACTCTATATGTATGCGCAATATAGCTTTCCTAACTCATTTTAGCAGGTTTCCACCAAAATTGCCATTTTTCAGCATTGGTCTAGCCTAGTTCTCTGATATGCCTGGTCAGAGCCAATTTATATTTGTCATAAAGATTTATCGCCATATGTAGATGTGCATAAAACATATTTTTTTTCAAGATGGCCNTTCTTAAAATGTGTCTGGCTTGTCTGAACACATTCAAGATTGGCATTCAACATTGGTATTATTATTTTTGACTGTATCTGTCAGCAATGGCCCAGGTGAGCGATACAGGCTCTTGAGAGCCTCTTGTTCAGCATTGGTCTAGCCTAGTTCTCTGATATGCCTGGTCAGAGCCAATTTATATTTGTCATAAAGATTTATCGCCATATGTAGATGTGCATAAAACATATTTTTTTTCAAGATGGCCTTTTTAGCTCACCTGACCCAAGGGTCATTGTGAGCTATTGCCATCACTTGGCGTCCGTGGTCTGTCGTCCGTCCGTTATCTTTTCACATTTTCATATTCTCCTCTGAAACTACTGAAGCAAATTCAACCAAACTTTACAGGAATGATGTACATGATGTATGGAAGGTCCTTTACAAAGATTGCTCATTTCGTCCAAAAAAAAAACATGGCTGCCAGCGTGGAACTTAGGTTTAACATTGGACCCTATGGGAAAAATCACATTTTCATCTTCTCCTCTGAAACCACTGAAGCAAATTCAACCGCACTTTAAAGGAATGATGTACTAAAGGTCCTCAACAAAGCGTGCTCATTTGGTTTGGATCCGATAAAAAACATGACTGCCACCACGGAACATAGTTAACATTGGACCCTATAGGAAAATCACATTTTCATCTTCTCCTCTGAAACCAGTGGAGCAAATTCAACCAAACTTTACAGGAATGATGTAAGGAATGTCCTTTACAAAGATTGCTCATTTCATTCCAATCCGATAAAAAATATGGCCGCCAGTGCAGAACTTAGGTTTAACATTGGACCCTATGGGAAAAATCACATTTTCATTTTCTCCTCGGAAACCCCCAAAGGAAATTCAAACAAACTTTACAGGAATGATGTACAGAAGTTCCTTAACAAAAATTGCTCATTTCGTTTTGATCTGATAAAAAACTTGGCTGTCAGCACAGAAGATAGTTTTACATTGGACCCTATGGGAAAATCACATTTTCATCTTCTCCTCTAAAACCACTGAAGCAAATTCAACCAAATTTTACAGGAATGATGTATGGAAGGTACTATACAAAAATTGCTCATTTCGTTCTGATCTGATAAAAAACATGGCCGTTAGCACGGAACATAGTTTAACATTGGACCCTACGGGAAAATCACACTTTCATTTTCTCCTCTGAAACCACTGAAGCAAATTCAACAAAACTTTACAGGAATGATGTATGGAAGGTCCTTAACAAATTTGCTCATTTCGCTTGGATCCGATAAAAAACATGGCCATCAGCATGGAACATAGTTTTACATTGGACCCTATGGGAAAATCACATTTTCATCTTCTCCTCTAAAACCACTGAAGCAAATTCAACCAAACTTTACAGGAATGATGTATAGCAGGTTCTTTACAAAGATTGCTCATTTCATTCCAATCCGATAAAAAATATGGCCGCCAGCACAGAACTTAGGTTTTACATTGGACCCTATGGGAAAAATCACATTTTCATTTTCTCCTCTGAAACCCCCAAAGGAAATTCAAACAAACTTTACAGGAATGATGTACAGAAGTTCCTTAACAAAAATTGTTCATTTCGTTTTGATCCAATAAAAAACTTGGCTGTCAGCACGGAACATAGTTTTACATTGGACCCTATGGGAAAATCACATTTTCATCTTCTCCTCTGAAACCACTGAAGCAAATTCAACAAAACTTTACAGGAATGATGTATGGAAGGTCCTTAACAAAACTTGCTCATTTCGCTTGGATCCGATAAAAAACATGGCCGTCAGCATGGAACATAGTTTTACATTGGACCCTATGGGAAAATCACATTTTCATCTTCTCCTCTAAAACCACTGAAGCAAATTCAACCAAACTTTACAGGAATGATGTATGGAAGGTTCTTCACAAAGATTGCTCATTTCATTCCAATCCGATAAAAGATATGGCCGCCAGCACAGAACTTAGGTTTTACATTGGACCCTATGGGAAAAATCACATTTTCATTTTCTCCTCTGAAACCCCCAAAGGAAATTCAAACAAACTTTACAGGAATGATGTACAGAAGTTCCTTAACAAAAATTGTTCATTTCGTTCTGATCCAATAAAAAACTTGGCTGTCAGCACGGAACATAGTTTTACATTGGACCCTATGGGAAAATCACATTTTCATTTTCTCCTCTAAAACCACTGAAGCAAATTCAACCAAATTTTACAGGAATGAAGAATGGAAGGTACTATACAAAAATTGCTCATTTCGTTCTGATCTGATAAAAAACATGGCTGTTAGCACGGAACATAGTTTAATATTGGCCCTACGGGAAAATCACACTTTCATTTTCTTCTCTGAAACCCCCAAAGGAAATTCAAACAAACTTTACAGGAATGATGTACAGAAGTTCCTGAAGAAAAATTGCTCATTTCGTTCTGATCCGATAAAAAACTTGGCTGTCAGCACGGAACATAGTTTTACATTGGTACCTATGGGAAAATCACATTTTCATCTTCTCCTCTAAAACCACTGAAGCAAATTCAACCAAATTTTACAGGAATGATGTATGGAAGGTACTATATAAAAATTGCTCATTTCGTTCTGATCTGATGAAAAATATGGCTGTTAGCACGGAACATAGTTTAACATTGGACCCTACGGGAAAATCACACTTTCATTTTCTCCTCTGAAACCACTGAAGCAAATTCAGCCAAATTTTACAGGAATGATGTACAGAAGGTACTATACAAAAATTGCTCATTTCATTTTGATACGACAAAAAACATGGCTTCCAGTGCAGAGGATAGTTTAACATTCGAGCCCTGTATTAGAAAACCATCCTTTTCATCAGCTTTACTGAAAATGTTCAAGCAAATTTAACTACCAGTAAATGTATAGAAGGTCCTTTGCATTTCAATTGGATCATAGCTAAACATTAGACGATATTGGTAATAAACATCATTTTTGGTCCTGCATGGCATAGAAGCATTTTGTCAGGTGAGCAATACAGGCTCAGTCTCTGGGCTTCTAGTTTTTAGCTCACCTGGCTATGCCAGGGTGAGCTTTTGCAATAACTTGGCGTCCGTCGTCCGTCCGTCCGTCGTCGTCTGTCGTAAACTTTTCATTCAAAGATCATCTCCTCTGAAACCACTAGGCCAATTGGAACCAAACTTGGTCACAATAGTCCTTGGGTGGTCCCCTTAAAAAAATGTATCCGGCAGGTCTGTACCTAATCCAAGATGGCCGCCAGCGGGGAACATAGTTTTAACATTGGACCCTATAGGAAAGACATTCAAAGATCTTCTTCTCAGAAACTACTAGTCCAATTATTATCAAACTTAGTCACAATGGTCCTTAGATGGTCCCCTTTGAAAAATGTATCCGGCAGGTCCGCACCTAATCCAAGATGGCCGCCAGCTAGGAACATAATTTTAACATTGGACCCTATAGGAAAGACATTCAAAGATCTTCTTCTTAGAAACTACTAGTCCAATTATAACCAAACTTAGTCACAATGGTCCTAAGATGGTCCCTTCCAAAAAAGGTATCTGGCAGGTCCGTACCTCATCCAAGATGGCCGCCAGCAGGGAACATAGTTTTAACATTGGACCCTATGGGAAAGACATTCAAAGATCTTCTTCTCAGAAACTACCTGTCCAAATATAAACAAACTTAGTCACCATAGTCCTAGATGGTCCCTTCCAAAAAAGGTATCCACCAGGTCTGTACCTCATCCAAGATGGCCGTCAGCTGGGAACATATTTTGAACATTGGACCCTATGAAAAAGACATTCAAAGATCTTCTTCTCAGAAACTACTAGTCCAATTATAACCAAACTTAGTCGCAATGGTCCTTAGATGGTCCTTTCCAAAAAAGGTATCCTGCAGGTCTGTACCTTATCCAAGATGGCGGCCAGCGGGAAACATAGTTTTAACATTGGACCCTATGGGAAAGACATTCAAAGATCTTCTTCTCAGAAACTACCTGTCCAATTATAGAGAAACTTAGTCACAATGGTCCTAAGATGGTCCCTTCCAAAAAAGGTATCCGCCAGGTCTGTACCTCATCCAAGATGGCCACCATCTGGAACATAGTTTTTATAATGGCCTTATTGATTTTAAGGGGAACCTCTGTGCAATTTTTTGAATTTTTATTTGAATTGTGGTCTGAATGTTTTAATTTCAGCAATATGTAAGATACCTTGATTATAAGGGGAACCCCTGCCCAAATTTTTTTTGAATAGTGATCTGTTATGGGTTGCAATGGATGGTGGATCTTTGGGTTGCCATGGAAACCAAACAAGAATACTGTAATTTAAGAAAAAAAAAGTATTCTACTAAATTTTATGTTTTGTTTTTCCTATTGGAAATGCCTTTAATATATGTCAGCCATGGTCCAGGTGAGTGATACAGGCTCTTGAGAGCCTCTTGTTCAAAATTGCTGCCAAGAAACGATTTTTTGCAAAATTGCTCAAATGTACCTTCAAACACTCAGAGTCAATTATCTCTTACTTTCATAAAACGTTTAGTATGAATAATCGATGGAATAATCAGCTTTGCCCAATTTCAATGAAAAAATGATTTGAAGGTAGATTTTGGGGGTACGAATAAGATGGAATATAAGCTATTGCTTGTAAATCTAGTTGTTTTTGTCATGCACTTATTATTCAAATTTAGCCTGTTTCTTTACAAAAGTCTGACTAGATCTGCAGACATTCTTTCCTGAATATAGGAATCACATTTTCACATGGATTTCCTTAGCTCTGATATCATATGTAATAAAATACTTCTGCTTTGGCTATTTTCTGATAATTTTGGAAAGTCAGCGATAGGGTAAATCACAAACTTTAGAAAAAACACACAAATACATGTACATGATAATGCAAACACATCATCTTTAATTTAAATTCAATATTTTTTATGAAATGGTTGTTATGTGATAATTTTGTAGGTTTATTACTGTATTCCTTGTATTAAGTGCCCAGGGCCCTTAGAAAATTGGAAAAGGGGGTGCTTATTAAGTAGGACAAAAACCGGTTTCCAAAACGAAGCTGTTGTAACGAAATTTTTCAATCTTTCATAAGTACACGATGTAATCATTGTTGAAACACTTCAACTATCAAAATCTTTGACAAATAGAAGTAAAAAAAAAGGTGGATGAGTTATTTGTACCAAAATGACACAAAAACATGGAAACTTGATTGTTTACAACTGGAAATTCGGAAGCATACGTAGTGCCATTGATGAAAAACAAATCAATGACGGAAAATGTACAAAATAAATATGGAAATTATTGTTTCTGGTTGGAATTTTGAGGGGCGCTTCAGGATTTCAAACAAAATTAAGGGTGGGGGGCACTTAATACGAGGAATACGGAATTTAGAATTATTACCAACATAAATGGCAGAAGTTTTTGAGCTTCTGTTGTAAGTTTGAAATTTTCATTTTTTAGGGCCCCGCCATGATATGGCGGCGCCCTATAGTAATCAGCCTGTCCGTCCGTCCGTCTGTCCGTCCGTCCATCAGCATTTTCTATGTCGTACGATAACTCAAGAATGCCTTTACGGATTTTTATGATTTTTTTACTCAAAGTTGCACTTGGCTGAAGGAAGCTCCCTTTTGTTTTTGAAGGAAATCGGAAAATGATTTTTGGGAAAAAACTTCATTTTTATATGAAAAAGTGCATATTTTGAGAAATAGCTCTGTGTCGTACAATAACTCAAGATTGCCTTCAGGGATTTTAATGATTTTGATACTCAAGGTTGAACTTTACCAAAGAAAGCTTCCTTTTGTTTTTGTGGAAAATCTGAAAATGATTTTTGGGAAAAAACTTCATTTTTATATGAAAAAATGCATATTTTGAGAATTAGCTCTATGTCGTACGATAACTCAAGATTGCCTTCAGGGATTTTAATGATTTTGATACTCAAGGTTGAACTTTACCAAAGGAAGCTCCCTTTCGTTTTTGTGAAAAATCAGAAAATGATTTTTGGGAAAAAACATCATTTTTATATGAAAAAGTGTATATTTTGAGAATTAGCTGTACCTCGTACAATAAATAAAAATTCCCATCAGGGATTTATATGATATACACAAGGTTGGTCCTGATCAAAGGAAGCTCCCTTTTGTTTTTGAGGAAAATCTTATTTCTATGAAATTCCGCAGTCAGGTTTTTGGGACACACAAGGGGGCGGGGCCCTTTCTGACTTTGTCAGTATTCTAGTTGTGTTAGCATCTACATGTATGTTTTAAATTTCAGTCATTGTACCTTTTGGTGTTTCCTGTTGTCTTTTCTTTTAAATTTGCATGTGATTTAACTATAGATCTTTTGAAGATTTACACACTAATTTTGAATGTTTTTTGTTTTAGGTCATACAAAAATAAGACTGGAAAAATGTTAAGTTTATGGGAAGCCTTGCGTCCATTAGTACCTGCAGTAATTTTGTTTACATTGATGACAGTATGGGCAAAATTTTCTAGTTGTGATATTATAGAATATAATCCAAGACTTATTTACCTTACAACAGGCACAGTTTTCTCTAATATTACAGTAAGTTTACTTTAATAATTTTTAATGACTTAATGGTGGATATCATATACTGTCTTTATTAAATTGGTTAAACTATAATGACAATCAGTTTCTGAGTTATGTCTTAGATAAAGAAGTTTGTAGGACTTTGGTCATATTGTTCCAAACCTCCTTAGATCAAAATACATCATAATAAAGTGTATCAGTTTATTGGCAAAACAACACTTTGAAATTTGTATTTGCTTAATTCCTGCTTAATTACTTGAGTTGAGATTTTTAGTTTGCATTTAAAAGTTGTTTTTAAATGATTAAGTATGTTTTCACAATACAAGAAAAAAATACAAGTACTAAATTAAAGGTTATCTTTTACAGAGCCGTTTAATAATAAATCAGATGAGTAACACAAGATGTCAGATATTTAACTGGATGTTGATACCTTTGTGTGGTATTGTAGCTGTAGTAATATTGATACAACCTGGAAACTTAGAGATTTATATGTTATGGTGTTATGCCTTAATCGTCATCAGTGCACATGTACATTTTGGTTTTGGAGTTGTAAGTATTTGATTGAAATATATTGATAATTTAACGGAAAATCTATTAATATTATTCTTGATATACATATATCAAATTGTTGTTTTCCAGTTACAAATCATCCAAGGTTTAGAACAATATCATTATCAAATATAAGAGTTAAAAATTATATATGTGTAAAGAGATGTTTCATGTTATTAAAGCTGCATGTATAGTGGATGTAAGGTAGTGAGAAATCAAAATTATGGGTGAAAAGTACATTGGAACAAATTATTCGCTACATTGCTATTGTGATTTAAGCCTCTCACTGAAAAGTTGAATATTAGAGTTCTTACTCCAGACAGCATCCAGGTTTATCAGGATTTGGGTAGGTGTTTGAAGTTTGTGTCAAGAAATGCTGGTTTTTGACATACAATATCTTAGAATTTTCCTCTGATGTTTAAAACAATGATACTTCCATGGAAAAAAAATGGGATAAAAGTAAGTGAGAACCGAACCATCAATTAAAAGAACGAACAATCCATGGACAGTGGCAACATCGGACACACTAAGAAACAAGGACAGTACTTGAGTATGGGACAAAAACGAAAAATGAAGACACACATACAGATGAACAACATGGACCCAATAAAAACCATGGGTGAGACAAAATATAAACAAAATTATAATTTTATCAGTGGAATTTTTGTTCTATAACCATACAGGCCAGCTTAGTGATAGTTTGAAATTGGTATATTTGTATGAAGTTCTATAGTCTTCACATATTTTGTAAGTGAAAACAGATAAAATATACAGATACAGATAATATATATTTGATAAACTGTCATGACACTAAGTGCTACTGTTGTATTAATACACTAAATAACAGATGTTAACTGTGATTTTGTATAAATTAGTACATGTATTTACAATTCTGGTATTTTTTTTTTCAGGTGAGAGAAATGTGTGACCACTTTAGAATAAATGCACTAACCATCAAACATGCTGATTGACTGACAGAAACAATTATAGAGAGCGAATAACAGACTATTTATTGTACTCAGAATATCTTTGTTGTTAAGTTAAATATTGATTATATATAACCTTGCAGGGCTTATTTTTTTTAAGTTTACGTTTTTAACTTCATTCATTTTAACTCTCTAACATGAAAACACATGAAATGGGTTAAAGATATTCTTGAATTTAAATTATGAATTTCTGTATATTCATTGACAAGTGAAAAGAATGCTGTTGTAATCTATTACAGTCCAAACTTTTAAAGCTGTAAATATCCCCTTTTACTGAAAAAAAATATGTGATTTAGTTTTATCTGTATTGCTTAAACTTTTTGGTATTTTAGCTTTTCATTGTTTTTTACTTGATTGGGCATGATCTGTTGTAATTGTACTCTCCATAGAGTTTGTACTGTAAATACACACCAGGGCATATTGAATAATTGGAGTTAATTACATGTATTTGTTTTTAAAATCATACGTTAGAAAATTTGTATAAAATTTACTTTGTATTATAGTTTATGGCAGAATAAAGCTGAAATATTGTGAAAATTAACATTCAACTACAGAATTTGCACTTTATTTTGGGAATTCCATTGTTCGTTCAATGGTAACTGATGATTTTAACTTTTTTGACAAAGTCCTCAACAGAAAAGTAATATTATACTTTATTCATGTTTCAGAGGGGTATATAGCATGACATACTCTGGACATTTTGTTATATTTCCTGAGTCAAAGCTGAGGGAAATATAAAGTACATCTAGGGTATATATACCTTATCTGTAATCTGAATTACATTTATATTCCACTGAATAGCCCAGGGATAAATTATGCAAATCTTCTATTCCACCATGTTGTTTTCATGGAATGACATTGTCAATTTCCATTGCAACTTATATTCCCTGGCTTTTTTTCAAAATATATTTTTACTTTCAAGGAATATCATCCAATAAGAAGTAGTCTTACATCTGTAAACTGGAATATAAATGTTCTAATAATATAACGTTCCTTTTCTTTATTGAATATAAAGATTTATTGACCATTTCAATTTTAACTTTTATTAATTAGTTTAATTTATTTATGGTGCAACTACAAAGTACTGAAATACTCATAAAATAATTTTTACCCTTTTCATTACACTTGTTTGTTCTGTGACATAATTATTTACTTTAATCTATGAAAGACACACTATCATGAATTTTTATAGAGCTTTTGGTCAGTAAATAGGCCAGAAAATAAATGTCACAGCTGTGCACTGATCTTTATGTTTACCCCAAAATGAAATCATTTCATCAGCTACAGTCGGCATCTTGAAAACTTATATGTATGGAAAATCAACCTTTTCATGAATTACAATGGTTTTGAAAGATGTGTTGTGAATAATATCAAGATTGTGTTTTGCTCTTTTTGGATACATCATAACATGTATATAAAAATTACTGTATATAGTAACATAAACAAATGAAAGATTTGGGCTTTGGAGCACGAAACAATACTGCATTTTTTTTCATTTGTCATATAAAATCTTGTTCAAACTGCCTTCAGCATCTGTTTAAATATCACATGTTCATGTATTAGTCATTAATTGTGATTTATTTTAAAACATATATAAAAAAAAAAAACATTTTCCACACCCCTTTGAAATTTTTTTATCTTGCAATAGTATATTGCTGATAGTATATGATAGAATTGACATATCTGTCTGAAAAAAAATGTGTTCAACATTATTTTTTACCTATCTTCTTGTGTTTGATCTCAGATAATTTTAATGAACTTGTCTCTTTTATCTGCATTTTTTAAGGTTTTCATGACTACTATAACTCTATGCAAAAAACCAAAGAACATAAATTGTTTCAAGTAAAAGTTCATTAATTTATCCCTTTTCTTTATAAAAAAATAATGAATTTCAATAAACATCCTTTGTTTTATTACAAAGTCCTGATTTTTCTGACTTATCTATAAGTATGTACCTATTGTTTAAATATTTTTAGCTCACCTGACCCAAAGGGTCAGGGTGAGCTATTGCCATCACTTGGCGTCTGTCGTCCGTCCGTCGTCCCTCCGTGCGTCGTCCGTCTGTTAACTTTTCACATTTTCATCTTCTCCTCTGAAACCACTGAAGCAAATTCAACCAAACTTTACAGGAATGATGTATGGGAGGTCCCTTACAAAGATTGCTCACTTTGTTCCGATCCGATAAAAAACATGGTCGCCAGCACGGAACTCAGGTTTAACATAGGACCCTATGGGAAAAATCACATTTTCATCAACTCCTCTGAAATTGCTGAAACAAATTCAACATAACTTTACAGGATTGATGCACTAAAGGTCCTTTACAAAGATTGCTCATTTTATTCGGATTCGACAAAAAACATGGCCACCAGCACGGAACTTAGTTTAACATTGGCCCTATGGGAAATTCACATTTTCATCTTCTCCTCTGAAACCACTAAAGCAAATTCAACCAAACTTTACAGGAATGATGTATGGAAGGTCCCTTACAAAAATAGCTCATTTTGTCCCGATCCGATAAAAAACATGGCCGCCAGCGCGGAACTTAGGTTTAACATAGGACCTTATGGGAAAAATCACATTTTCATCAACTCCTCTGAAACTGCTGAAGCAAATTCAACATAACTTTACAGGATTGATGTACTAAAGGTCCTTTACAAAGATTGCTCATTTTATTGGGATTCGACAAAAAACATGGCCGCCAGCACGAAACTTAGTTTAACATTGGCCCTATGGGAAATACACATTTTCATCTTCTTCTCTGAAACCACTAAAGCAAATTCAACCAAACTTTACAGGAATGATGTATGGAAGGTCCCTTACAAAGATTGCTCATTTCGTTCCGATCCGATAAAAAACATGGCTGCCAGCAAGGAACTAAGGTTTAACATTGGACCCTATGGGAAAAATCATATTTTCATCAACTCTGAAACTGCTGAAGCAAATACAACATAACTTGACAAGATTAATGCACTAAAGGGCCTTACAAAGATTGCTAATTTTTTTCCAATTTGACAAAACATGGCCGCCAGCACGGAACATAGTTTAACATTGGCCCTATGGGAAATTTTTATTTTCATCTTCTCCTCTGAAACCACTGAAGCAAATTCAACCAAACTTTACAGGAATGATGTCTGGAAGGTCCTTTACAAAGATTGCTCATTTCCTTCTGATCCGATAAAAAACATGGCTGCCAGCATGGAACTAAAGTTTAACAGAGGATCCTATGGGAAAAATCACATTTTCATCAACTCCTCTGATACTGCTGAGGCAGATTCAATCAAACTTTACAGGAATGATGTACGAAAGGTACTTTACAAAGGTTGCTCATTTTATCCCAATTCGACAAAAACATGGCTGCCAGCATGGAACATAGTTTAACATTGGTCCTATGGGAATAACATCATTTTCAACATCTGCACCGAAACTATTGAAGCAAATTCAAGCAAACTTTACAGAAATGATGTATGGAAGGTACTTTACAAAGATTTCTCATTTTGTTGGGATCCGACAAAGAAAATAGCTCCCAACATTGAACTTGGTTTAGAATGGTACACATATATTAAATCATTTTTTACATTACATGTGCTTAAATTATTGAAGCAAATTCAGTCAAACTAAGATTGCTTATTTTGTTTTGATCTGATTAAAAACAAGACCTCCAGCACAGAACATATTTTAACATAGGATCCTATTGGATAAACATCAC
>MJUU01019594.1:4458-14551 GCA_002080025.1 Modiolus philippinarum
CCCCCCCCATAAAAATCAAATGGTTGCTCCCTTATACAGACAAGAAGAAGAAGAAGATGGTCGGCAATCCTGAAATCGCTACTTGTAGTATAAGATATCATTCTAAACTTGCATACAAAATTTCAAGTTGCATTGATGAGTAGTTACTGAGAAAACTGTTATGAAAATTTTCCACGATTGACATGAAAGATCCTGAAAATTAACGAGGTCGGTTAACAGGAAGTAGATGTCCGGCAATCCTGAAATCGCTAGTTGCAGTATAGGACATCATTATAAACTTGCATACAAAATTTCAAGTTGCAATGATGAGTATTTACGGAGAAAACTGTTACGAAAATTTTCTACGATTGAGAAAAGATCTCGAAAATTAACAAAGTCAGTTAACAGGAAGTAGATGTCCGACACTCCTGAAATTGCTACTTGTGGTAAAGTCAAAGTCAAAGTCAAAAAGCTTTATTCAGAGTCGATAGAAATGACAATACGGCCGGGAGCTTTTTAAATCGACTAAAACAATAACCAACATAATTTAAAACACAAATGCACACATGTTCACATACATATTATAGATTTGAAAAAGCACAATTAAAAATGCAGCACTAGCAAATCAGATTCAATTAGAGACAAGCAAAAACACAAAGTTAAAACACACATGCATACAGATACAAAAAAGCACATTAAGCAAAGCATCATCAACATGTAGCAACATAAAAGCAATTCATTATTTGAAGCATAAAAACTAATAAAAAATTAAGCAATTACATCAATAAAACAAATTCATGCCCAAACTAAAAGCTATTAAACACATGCACTACATTTACATGAGTTACCATTCCAAGTACTAATAAATTTAATAAATTGGTTAAAATTTGTTTCTTATCTAATATTATTTGGTAACTTATTCCATATTTTTGCAGCTAAAAATCTAAAAGAGTGAATTCCATACCTGGTAGTTCTTACATTTGGTGTATCTCTTGTATTTTTATATCTAAAGGAATAATTGTTTTTTAAAATTAATCTAGTCATTTGAATAAACGAGATTTCTATTATGTAAAATTTTAAAACTTTCTATTGCAATTGTTCTCATTCTTCGGACACTAAATGATGGTAATTTAGATTTTACAAGTAATTCTTCATATGACAGTTCGTAGTCCTCATAAATAAATCTCAAGGCTCTCTCTTGAATTTTTTTTTATCTTTTTGTATTCTATTGAGAACAAAAGTGCCAGGTAAGTGGGCAATAATTGAAATTAGATAACATATTGTCAGACGTCCAAGCCTATTCAAATATTTACCAATTCTTTTTAAAACATTTCATTGGCGAGATGCCTTTCTGCAAATTTCTGAAATATGCTTATCAAAAGGACATCATTATAAACTTGCATACAAAATTTCAAGTTGCAGTGATGAGTAGTTACTGAGAAAACTGTTACGAAAATTTTCTATGATTGTCAAAAGATCTCGAAAATTAACAAAGTCGATAAACAGGAAGTAGATGTCCGGCACTCCTGAAATCGCTACTTGCGGTATAGGACATCATTATAAACTTGCATACAAAATTTGCAGTGATGAGTAGTTACTGAGAAAACTGTTATGAACAATTGTTTGCTATCACAGACGGACAGACAGACAGATGGACAGAGTGATTCCTATATGCCCCCTGAACTTCGTCCGTGGGGGTATAACAATTGGACGATCAGTAAAGGAAATAGGACAACTTGACTCAGACCGCCGACCCTAGAATACAAATCAAATAAATACAAATACAAATATTTTATTGGCCCAAACTCTCAGATAAAATCTGGAATGGTGAAAATGTTTTGTTTAGAATTATTTAAAGAATGTGAAACAAGATACCACCGTAAAATAAGTTCTTCAGTATTTACTGCTCACCTGGTGTCTCCAAACGGATTAAAACTCATAGATGTATCAATAACATTTGTTCCATTTGGAACTAATATTTCACAGGATACTATTTTTTGCTGGCTTACATCTATACTCAGTAAATTCAGTATACTCAGGTATCATATCGATACTATCGATGACCTAAAGCTAGGGTCACTTTGGGTTCTAGTGATATGACTCTGTACCTTTACAAGCGTACGGCCCGTTTTTATCAAGTTTGTAATGCTTTAATCAAGGGTTGTTGAAAGCGTCCAAAAATTTATTTAAAAAGATTTATATTTAATGGTTAATTTTGAATAAGTGAAATATTTAGCCTACCTGCAATAACAAGTGAAACAAAAAAATCGGCGCAAATGAAAGAAAAACTGAGAAATATCAACTATCGATAATTTGATTTCCTAACTATTGAGAAAAATTACGCCTAGGGTCTACAACAACTGTTTTCTATGTCAAACAGGGAGGTGCGGGGATGGCCATCATTTCTGATGGCACCACTTCTAGTTTAATTGTTTTCTGTGTCAAACAGGGAGGTGCGGGGATGGCCATCATTTCTGATGGCACTACTTCTAGTTTAATTGTTTTCTCACTCCATCCCACCTGTTTTCGTGGCAGAAAAATGCTGTTACAATACTAGCATCCAACCAAATTAGACAATTTACATTTGTTTAACTGTTTCAACTGCGTCAACTAATCGATTGATTGCCTGGGCACGGCTGAAATCCCTGCTAAAATAGACAAACCATGTTTTGATCATCAAGTTTGATTCAATCAATCTAGCTACTGCGATGCATCCACTAATGGGGGCATAGGGGTCTGTTTTAAAATTTCCCCAATTTTATAGGAAAAATGAAAGAATATGGAGTGAATGTACATGTGACAAAAACGCACACGATACACAGAGAACTCCAGCTTATCAAGGACAGGACTTTTATTCCTGTCTACATCTTGATGTCGCCCCCCTCAAGCGAGATCAAGGTCCCTAGCGTGCACTTAAGCGGTATTCTTGACAAAAATTATATCAAGGTCACTCCCTTGCTCCCCACCCGCCATGGAGTGCCAACTTGGGCGATGCTCAGGGTTATCCAGCTGAAAGCACCAGGGTTACAAGAAGAGAATAAAAATGTTGAGCAACATCGATCGCAGCTAAGATATGCAACACATGTCGGGAGCGGTCAATAAGAAAACTTTGATTGAAAGGGCAATAATGTCGTGTGTACAGATTATAACATTTTAGTAAAAACAATGAAAATATTGAACAGCCAAATTGAAAAAAAAAAATAAATGAATTAGTAAACGTGTGAGAAATTCTAACATTTTACCCCTTTTTGTAATTCCCACATCTATTTTTCGTTTTTCCCACTCCCAGGTTGTCGTGTTTTCCGAGTTCCATATTTTTTCCGTCATTCTAACCATTCCGAGATTTTTTTACCCTAAAAACGTTGGTTGATGGACCGATTCAGAAATTCAACTTCCGTCCTCGTAAATGGCGTTTCGCAGGCCCAGCGTACTCGTAAAATACGTTACGCGTCTAGAACAATGACGATCCCATAATGCCGTTGCATTTCTGAATCGGTCCATTAGTTTCAGAGTAAAAGATCTTTGATTGAGCCAATATCATGATGACCATCTTGGATTATGTAAACTTGTCGCCCCCCTTGATTGATTGTTTAGTCCAGTGAGCAATATTTCAGCTATATCAGGACGAGAAACAAGTTAATCGATTAAAAAAAAAGTTATGAAAAGAAGAAAGAAACAAAGATGGAAGGGACAACCGGGCGATGAGTTTTGATTGCCAGTGCCGGGCAGAAATGGGTAGGGACAGGAAATTTACCCTTATATATATATACGTCCAAAAGATTTTCGATTCACGCACCTGTTTACTTACCTAACTTTGCACGTTCTCGATCGCAACATATGTTTTTTGAAAATACACAAAGTGGACGTTTTTTCTAGAAAATGTCGGGATGGTTCCTATTTGTGTGCTTATTACTAAGAAAAAGTCAACTCATTTGCATTATTATTGTGATAGATTGAACATTGATGTTTCAGCTGAAACACTCGTTATTTTGTATTTTATGCGTACAGACATACTTATGATTTCTAATTAGTTCTTCTGACGACAAAAGGTGGAATTCAAGACCAATATAGACGTGCTACAATTTAACCTTGTTGTGAAATTTAATAAGAACAAAAATAAAATATTTATAAAGTTGGTAAAAATAAACTCTTCCTTGTAACTGTTATTGACACGGTATATACTAATCAAGATATTGTCACACCACTGTCTTGTCATTTCTTTTGTCGTGCCCAAAAGTAAAACGTGACTTGGAATTTTTTCAGCGAAAAAAAAAATAACAGAATTTGTTCCTATAGTATAACGCCATTGATACAAATGTTCAACAAGAGTTGTCAAAATTCATGGCTTGCCGGGTGTATAGATAAAAGTAAACCCAAAATATGAAATTATCCCCTTTTTGTATTTGCAAAAAAAAAAAAAAGTTTGAAGTTTTTGCATTAGAACTTAAGGACTAGATTATAGAAGCAAAGTTAAAGTGTTCAAGAAATGTGACGATGGACGTAAAATGATGACCAAAGCTCATCCTGGATATAGCCGGGTAGAAAAAAATAACGTTGTTCCAAATTTATCATTTGAAGGAAAGTTGAATAATGAATTCAAGAAGTTTTGGGGGGAAATACTCCCAATGAAATCCTCTTTACAGAGACTACAGAAGGGTTAATAGGGCATTCTGATACACAACAAAATACAATGGAAACGGAATCTTCAATCTTTGTCCTGTCACTAATTTTGTAAAAAAAGCTAGAATAATACCAACATTCATATGTATAATCAGTTATTGAGGATCGTTTAAAAAATCAGTTGAACCTTTGTTACTGCATATTTGAACAGCGGTGATCAAATGATACCGGAGAAAAAAATAATACAACGAGGTATTATTATACATAGTAGGTCATAGTATAGTATTACAAAGTACATAAGAACTGACAACAGTGGTTTAAAATACACACAGAGTCATACTGTTTCCTTTTATGTTCGCCTGATTAAAGCAATTGAAAGCTTTTCCATTACTTTTCCATTACTTTTCCATTACTGGATGTTTCTTTTTTTATTCAAAGATTTCTCCAACAAACCACAGTGCTTCTTGTTTGTGCCCGGCACAAAGAAAGCAATCAACTGGAACATGATTTAACATTGGACCCTATGTCACAGCACATTTAAAATAACACCTGAGTTAGAAATAAGCTGATGTTTATGGTCTCCTCTAAAGAACTTGTATCTCTTACCTAGACCATGGCTGACATAGACAGTGGCATCAGCTTTTAATGGCGCATCCCGTTGGGTCCAATGTTAATCTTTGTTCCCTGCTTTTTGCCATCTTGGATCGGGTGCAGACTTGCAAGACTCAATTTTTCAAAGGTGATAACTAAAAGACTATTTTGATAAAGTTTAATTCCTATTGGACAAGTTGTTAAAAGCCAAAAATCTGTAAATTTATTCCCATTGGGCGAGTGCATGTTAAATTATGTTCTCAACTGGCAGCCATCTTTGATAAGGTGTGGACACATCGAATACCCTTTTTGTTTGGAGGGAACCACACAAAGAATGTTGTGATTTGGTTTTGTTCTAGTATTTTTTATCCCTTGGATCCATTTTAAACTATATTTCATTCCGACAGCCATCTTGCATTCATGGTATGGACCTTCCGGATACTTTTTTTTTTAAAAAGGATCATTTATGGACCATTGTGACTAGGCTATTTTTCTTTTCTCATGATTAATTATCCATTCCTGGATGGCGATGTTCCATTAGCGCCATCATATGGTATTTACATATATTTACGTATTTACTTGTTCGATTTGCTCGAGTATGTAATAATGTTTGCGATTTTAATGAACGGAATCTTTTCATAACTGAAAAACTATAACATCGGGGTTTTCATTACCATAAACTAGTTAAATGGTGAATAAAGGGATATGGAGTAAATGCACATGAGACAAAGTCTCTACAAATACATGGTAAAAAACAAGGAAAGGAACAACGTTTTTATTGTTGTTCTTCATCTTGAAGTAACCATGAAGCCTTCAACAATGAGCTTTTCTCATACCTCATAGTAAGTTCAAGACGACCCCTAGCACCAGTTTAAGCGGAATTCTTTGCTAATTGTCGAGCAAAGCTACATCCGTCTGAAAAAGAAAGGAAATGGGGTAAATGTCAAGGACTTCATTGGTCATGAGTGCGGGATTGTCAACAAACATCAATTAAACTGGCGAAGTGCTTTTACAATCACTGTCATTCTTTGCCCGACAAAAGCACTAGTGTCTTAAGCTAGTGGACGATTTAGACAAACACAGGGCACTCATCAAGTCGAATGTAAGAAAACTTGGCGTTATATAATAGTGAGATGTGGGCACATAAAACAGGTGGTCAGGATTACATTTCGAAATTACAAAAATAAATGCCAAAATTTGAAAGTATGAATAGTATATCCATATGAGAAATTCTCTCACGCACAAGTACACCATAACTGAAAAAACGTTTATCATCGATATAAAGACTTGGTTCATAAATACAATGCGACCTGTAAACATCTAATCAAGGCCCTTATTTTACGGAAACGTTTTACATAAGAGTAAAAATTGCTTAAACTCGCCTAACAAACTTATAAACTTGATTACTCTTTATTTAGGGGCCAACTCCGACCTGCCGTTGGGTGTGGGGTTTCCTCACCGTTCATTGAAGATCTTATGGTGGCTTTGAGTTGTTATTACTCCCTTTTGGGTCGTTGTCTCTTTGACACATTCCCCGTTTCCCTTCTATTTCCTATTATAAAACCTTCAAATCGTCTATTTCTTAAGGGTTATAATTACGGTATTACGTATGGCCTCTTGATTTTTTGATAGGGTCTGCAAAAACACATTCTAAATTTCTAAAATCAGTATTGCATGGACATGGGTTATGCATATCTGCATATCTGCATGAAATCATTATGCTAAACTCCTCACAGGAAGGGATCTTAGTAGAAGCTGTATAATGAGGGTACATAATTTTATTTGTCAGTTGGTAATGATTCTGGAGCTGGTATGTCAGTGAACTGCTAGAAGTCTTTTGTGATTTCATGTTTATGTCCGTATATTTAGTTCTTTCAGTTTCATTTTTCATTGTTGACTCAGTCCTATTGCTAACTGCATCTTACTGTTGTTACGATTGTTTTATTTTGTATTTATCACATTGGCTATAGGGGAAGATTTTTTCGTTGTCTCTTTGACACATTCCCCGTTTCCCTTCTTTTTTTTTTATTTGGACTAGTAGTTGATCTAAAGAAAGTGTTAACATAGGGTCCAATAATTAAACTATATTTCCTGCTGATGGCCATCATGAAAAACGTGCAGACCTGCCAGATACCTTTTGTAAAGTGAACCTGCTTAGGATCATTTTGACAAAGCTTGGTCTTGTTGTACAAGTAGTTTCAGAGAAGACCTTTTAATGTGTTTTTCATAGGATCCTATGTTATACTATATTCTCTGCTGCCAACCATATTGGATGAGATAAAAGGCCTTCTGGATACTGATTTTTTGGAAGGAACCATCTTAATACCCTTGTGATAAGTTTGGTTCCTATTGGACCCAGTAGTTTCTGAAATTTCTTTGTTTTCCACATGGAAAAATGTTTAATTATGTTACCTGCTGGCGGCTATCTAAGTTGAGTTACGGACTTGTAGGACACATTTTTGGAAAGGACCATGTTAAACTATGTCCCTGTTGGTGGCCATTTGGACGAAGTGCAGACATACCAGATATAGTTTTTAAGGGGACCACCCAAAGCATCGAAACTAAATGGTCAAAAAGACATCTATTCCTAAGGGAACTGGCAGCTTTTTCGAAAGGAACCACCTAAAACCCATTGTGACTGAGTTTGGTTTTATTTAGGCAAGTAGTTTCTGAAACGATCTTTGAAAAGATGTGTTTTCAATGGGGTCCTACGTTAAAGTGTGTTCTTTACTGCCGGCCATATTGGATGAGATAGGGACCTGCTGGATACATTTATGGAAAGGACCATCTAAGTACCATTCTGACTAAGTTTGGTTTTTATTGGATGAATTAGTTCTGAAAACATTTTTGATGGTGTTTTTCCACAAGGAAAACAATGCTTACTATGTTCCCTACTGGCAGCCAGCTAAATTGAGTTACAGACTTGCAGGACATATTTGGAATGGATCACGTTACTATATTCCCTGCGATGACCATCTGGGGTGAGGTACAGACCTACCAGACTGACCACCTAAGGACGATTTTGACCAAGTTTGGTTCACATTGGCCGAGTGATTTCCGGGGAGATCTTTGAATTAAAAGTTTTCCACAGACAGACGGACACCAAACACCAAGTGATAGCAAAAGCTCAACCTGTCTATAGCCAGGCGAGTTCAAAATGGTATTCAACAGGTTCAAAGCTGATACACTGTACTACTTCGTTAATGGGAACAATATGCACACTCATCCGACAATATTAATGATATATTTATTTTACTTTGCACAGTTATTAGATGTGCATATTGTCATGGTCATGGTTTAGACTTTGGCCCAAATTTGTGATTGTGAGGGAGTAGTATAGTGGGGCGGTTCAGACCCATAGGCCCTATGTTAAAGGTCTGCGATTTTTCCCTCCCGATTCCGGTTCCGGAGATCGTTTCCGTTCCGGAACCGAGAAGTGTCTTCCATATTTAGTATGTCGCTGACCTTTGGTGTATCAACACTATGTCTTGCCTTAAGCTTTGGTCTCACTTGTATATTGCCATTGGTCATGCCCTGTCATTGGCAAATATTGGTCTCGCCCTACCTCAATTCAAGGTTCTTTTATTAGTCTCGCCCTACCAAATTCAAGGTTCTTTTATTAGTCTCGCCCTATCTCAATTCAAGATTCTTTTATTGGTCTTATCTTTGATCTCATGCTAACCCTAACCTTTAACCTTACACTTATCCTCGTACTAACCCTATCTTTTTTTGTTATGTAATGTGTATATCTTCAGATATACCTTGGTTTACCCTAACCAACCCAACCTTTACCATAATGTATATAACCCTAACTCTTAGCTCTAACCCTAACTCTAGTCATTTAGTCTTTGTATGCATTATGTTGTGTTCCTTATACATTCGTTTCCCGATTTTTTTGTTTTTTGTTCATGACTTACTCCAACTCTCCTTCCTTTTTTCAGTTACTTGTGCTTTAATTCAATGCTATTCTTCCTTTATCCAACCTCTAACCCTAACCTAAGTTGATATGACAACTCTTTATTCATTTATTATTTTTCGAATGTTATTCTAATATTCTGCAACTATTGAAGTTATCTCTCTAACCCAAAACTTAACGCTAAGTTCTTATGACAACTCTATATTCATTCATTATTTATTTTCGAATATCATTTTAATATTCTCGTGTTGTCCCCCTTTTACCCAACTTCTAACCCTAACCTAACTTGCTATGACAACTTTTATTTTTATTTCTTATTTTTTATTTATATTTTATTTATATTTTTTTATTTAATTATTTTTCATTATTATTATATTTATTTATAATATTATTTTATTTCTTTTATTATTTTCTATTCAATTATTGGTTTAATTTTCTTTATTTAATTTATTTATATTATGAATTATTTATATTATTAATTATTTATTTTATTTATTACTATTTATTATTTCTATAAGTGTTTTACTTATTTTATTATATTTTATTTTTCTTTTTATTTTTATTTCATTAACTGTTTATTATAAATTCATTTTTAATTCATTTCATTCGTTTTTAAATTAACTTTATAATTATTTTTATCATATATTTATTTATTATCATAACCTATATGTATCATATTTATTTATTTTATTTTAATGTTATTTCTATTTTGGCTAATTATTAGATATCCCAACATCTTTATGATTTATTTTTCCCAACCTGAACTACTTCTTTTATTACCCTTACTTAACTCATAAAAACCCTAACCTGAACCATAACTTATCACTAATCATTAATATATGTGTAATCCGAATTCAAATGATTTAAACAATACCTATCTTAAACTTGAAAATCATTTTATTTATTAATTAATGATAACCTAACCTAAAGATTTCAAACAAACACTAACGTTAATAATGGTATCATCCCCAATAGTCATAACCCTAA
>MJUU01019598.1:5441-23261 GCA_002080025.1 Modiolus philippinarum
TTTTTGGAAGGGACCATCTAAGGACTATTGTGACCAAGTTTGGTTCCAATTGGCCCAGTAGTTTCAGAGGAGAAGATCTTTGAATGAAAAGTTCACGACGGACGGACGACGGACACCGGACGCCAAGTGATGGCAAAAGCTCATCCTGGCATATCCAGGTGAGCTAAAAAAGTGGCAGGAACAAATATTATGGCAAGATTACATCAAGTTTCCTGCAACTGTCCTGCAAGAATCCTGTTAAAAATTTCGTACCGGATGCACCCTTTGACCTTTGAAATTGGGGGTATAGAGTATTTTTAAGTGTACATACACATACCAATATATTTACTCGCTATTTATAAGTGATTGAACACAGTGATATCAGCCTATTAAAGTGCAAGAAACACTTGGACCATTATTATACTTTCATTTTTGATGTAATTTGAAAACTAGAACAGTAAAAGATCCAATTTATAACAAATTATTTTAATGTTTTGATTTGTGAAATTGTATGTGCATGCTCTCTAATCCACATACATCTACATGAATTAAGTTCTGCAGTATGTGAATTGGCATGCTGAACATAGGCAGTCTATGTTAAAGAGGTCCAAAATCAAACTAATAATGGTTCTAATTTGCATCTAGGTTTAACAGATCTATAGGGTCTAACATTAAACTATGTTCCCACTGATAGTCATCTTGGATAAAGTGTAAACCCGAAAACTACTTTTACAGGGAATCCCTCCAAGAATGTTCCAACTGGCCATGTAGTTTCAGAGAAGATCTCCAAATCTGTCTGAATGTGTTTTCCCTTTTGGGATACAGGGTGAATACGAATACGGCTTTACAAAGCTGACCACCTAAAGACTATTGCGGATATGTCTGGCCCTAATTGGCCCAGTAGTTTCAGGGAATTTTCCCATATGGTCTAATGTGAAGTTTCACTATGTTTCCTACTGGTGGCAAATAATCTTAGATAAAAGAATTAACCTGAAGAACACCAATTTTACTTAGGACCAATGGTTTCATCCATGGCTGAAATTTGCCTTGTGATTTTAAAGGTGAAAATCTGCAAGAATGAAGACAGCAAACAAGCCTGGTTGCACTTCTTGATGTATATACTTAGTGTCATCTCAGTATCATTGTACTCACTCCATATAATTAAAGGAGAAAACTTTTGAATGAAATAAACTGTGGACACAGGATATGTCTCGTCTTTCCCATGCATCACCTTAACTTGCACATTGATCTTCAGCAGCACCCAGGATACCAAATGTATCACTGATCACAACTGATCACAATCATGATAATGCAACTGCATACCAAAGATCAATGGGCTACTATGAGTGGTTGAGGTTAAACGGACACAAGAAAAAACTTAAACATTTGATAAACAGTGCAAAATTTCAAAGTCAGTGGAGCATAACTGCAGGGGCATAGACATAAAACGCCACTGAAACTGATCTGTAGTGATGCTTATGCAACTGCATACCAAATATCAATGGGCAACTATGAGTGGTTGATGGTACACAGACACAAGAAACAAGAGGCTCTCAAGCCTGTATCGCTCACCTGGTCCTTGATTAACATAGACATTTTATGTCAAAGCCCATATACATGTATATAATAAAACTATAGTTCCAATATGCCCAATTAGTTTAAGGGGAAAAGGTGTCTGTTAGTGTTCCCCATGGGTCCAATGTTAAAATATGTTCCCTGTTGGTAGCCATCTTGGATAAAGTGGGAACCTGAGAAAAAAAAATTTATCTTTTCAGGGGTCCACATAAAAACTATTTTGACCAGGTTTGATTCCATTGGCTCAGTAGTTTCAGAGGAGAAGATTTCCAATAAGGTCCAATGTTAAAACTATCTTGCCTGCTGACGTCCATGTTGAATATAGCGCGGACCTGAAAACAGCTTTTTTGTAAGGGACCACCAAAGGACTATTGTGGCCAAGTTTGGTGCCAATTGGCTTAATAGTTTCAGAGGAGAAGATCTTTGAATGGGTTTTCCCATAGGGTCCAATGTTAAAACTATGTTCCCCTCTGGCGGCCATATTGGATATCGCGTGGACCTGAAAAACAGCTTTTTTGTAAGGGACCACCAAAGGACTATTGTGGCCAAGTTTGGTTCCAATTGGCCCAGTAGTTTCAGAGGAGAAGATCTTTGAATGAAAAGTTTACGCCGGACAGATGGACGACAGACACAAAGTGATAGCAAAAGCTCACCCTGGCATTAGCCAGGTGAGCTAAAAACTTAAACATTGATAAAAAGTGCAAAATTTTGAAGTCAGTGGAGCATGACTGCAGGGGCATAGACATAAAACGCCACTGAAACTGAGCTGCAATCATGCAAATGCAACTGCATACCAAATATCAATGGGCTACTATGAGTGGTTGATGCTAAACAGACACAAGAGAAAACTTAAACATTTGAAATAAAACAATTCAAAATTTCGAAATCAGTGGAACATGACTGCGGGGGCATAGACATAAAACGAAACTGAAACTGAGCTGTACTGATGCTAATGCAACTGCATACCAAATATCAATAGGCTAGCACAGGTGGTTGATGTTAAACAGACCTATGAAAAAACAATGGTGGACGCCACCGCCGCCGCCAGAATCACCATACCTAAGTCTCGCTTTTTTCAACTATCGTCGAAGGCTCAACAAAAAGTACGCCAGATAGAAGGATCAAACTTGCCTACCTCTCTAGGTCAAAAATAGAAAGTTACTTGATAGAAAATTGGAAAGTCAAGATAAAAAATAGGAAGGCACTATTAATTGTAATAAGATGTAATTTAAGACTTTCTACAGATAAGGCACAGCAACGCTAAAGACATTATTTGTTTGGTCGTAACTTTACATTGATGACAGACCATGCCGCTCTTAAATGGCTATATCACTTCAAAGATCCCCAGGGAAAACTGGCACGTTGGGTAGAATCCCTGTCTCAGTATGATTTTGAAATTCTGATTCGCCCTGGTCTGAAACATAACAATGCTGACACAATGTCAAGAAAAGATTCTCATGAAAAGATCTGTACTCATGACATGCATGACATGGAAGAAGGCCTAAAAGAGAATTGTCAGTGTTGTTTGAAGCTAAAGGAGCAACGGCAAGAGTTCAAAACAGAAATTGATCATGTAACCACCTTGAGTCATACAGACAAAAACCATTTTAAAACAAAGGTTAGAATGGTTTCAAGACAAAACAAGAATATGTGTCTAACAGACACAATATCCCGCCTCGCACCTATTTTGAAAAATGCTATATTTCCTAATTAGTGAAGCGATATTTTGGTGGCATGGGTAAATATTTGTTATGTTTTTTTTTATTTGTATCCTAATGTGTATTTATATGAAGTTTCATGATAATAGCATACATCCTTCACCGAAAAGAAACTTAAATTTCATAATATCCCCCTTTTTCCATGATCAGAAAAGCATGAAATTGGTAGCATGGAGAAATCTTTATTATGATTTTTGCTTAATTACACCTTTATGTGTATTGATGTAAAGTTTCATGATAATAGCATACATCCTTCACAGAAAAAAACTTCAACATAAGGCTAAACCTCATACCATCCCACTTTTTTCCATGGTCAGGTAAGCATGAAGTTGGTAGCAAGGGTAAAATTTTATTATGATTTTTGTTTAATTATACCCTAATGTGTAGTTTCATGATAACAGCATACATCCTTCACGGAAAAAAAAACTTCAATGTAAGGCTAAACCTCATACTACCCCCGTTATATCCAAGATCAGTGAGGCATCAAGTTGGTAGCCAGGATAAATTTTTATAATGATTTTTCTTTAATTATATCCTAATGTGTATTTATACAAAGTTTCATGATAATAGCATACATCCTTCACAGAAAAAAAAACTTCAACCTAAGGGTAAACCTCATATAACTCCCCTTTTTCCATGATCAGTAAAGCATGAAGTTGGTAGCCTGGATAAATTNATTTTTGTTTAATTATACCCTAATGTGTATTTATACAAAGTTTCATGATAATAGTATACATCCTTCACAGAAAAAAAACTTCAACCTAAGGGTAAACCTCACACTACCCCCTTTTTTCCATGATCATTGTAGCATGAAGTTGGTAGCTGGGATAAATTTTTCATTACGATTTTTGTTTAATTATACCCTAATGTGTATTTATACAAAGTTTCATGATAATAGCATACACCCTTCACAGAAAAAAAACTTCAACTTAAGGGTAAACCTAACTTGGGACGGACGGACGGAGTGACAGACGGACGGTTGGACGAATGGACAGATGGACAGACAGACCCGAACACTATATGCCCTCCTACTATCGTAGGCGGGGCATAAAAATACAGTCACACCTGGTTATCCAAATATAGTAATGCTGACAGTAGTGCATGCCACGTTTCAACAGGAAGACATTGACATCAGTATCCTTTACAAGTGGTATGATTCAGGAACCCTGTCTGATAGAGATGAGGCTTCAAGTTTGAGCCCTGTATAGCGCCGTTATTGGTTAACTGGAACAACATCAAAGAGTAGAAGGGATCCTAGATCAGAAATGGATTTTAGGTCCAGATGATAAACACAAATTGTATTAATAGTCCCTGTGTCGGTGCTGAAAAAAGAGGTATTGATCTGCTGTCACAATGCCGTATATTCAGGACACCTTGGCATCTCTAAAACCATTGAAAAGTTAAGACAGCAGTTCATATGGCATAAGTTGGACACAGACGCCAAACTTCATGTTCAAACATGTGAGATCTGCAACAAAAGGAAAGAACCCAGCAGAAAACCTACAGCACCACTGATAGACTATAGGTCAGGAAATGTCCTTGACCGCATAAGTCTCGACATAATGGGACCACTCCACTTAACCAAGAAGAAGAACAAATACCTACTAGTGATAGGAGACCACTTTAGTAGATGGACGGAGGCTTATCCTATTCCCTATCAGAATGCTGACAACATAGCTGACAAGGCTGTAAACGAATTTATATCCAGACTTGGAATTCCCTTGGAGGTACACACTGACCAAAAGTCAGCTTTTTATACAAATATGCAAATTGATGGAATCTACAAAAACTAGAACGACCAGATATCATTCAGCATCCAATGGTTTCATAGAGAGATTTAACTGAACATTAGCTGGCGTGATTTATAAGAGCTTTGTCAATGTTAATGCAACAAATTGGGATGAGCATGTTAACTTGTTATTGTCAGCATATAGAAGTTGAGTGCACCCAGCTACAGGCTATACTCTAAACCTTTTGATGTTGGGCAGGGAAATAAACTTACCCCAAAAATTATTGTTCCTTTTTTCTGGATAACCAATATAACTAGAACTAGAGTTACTGTGGCCTAGTGGGCCACGGATACCCCCTGCCCCCGCCTCTTCCTGAATTTTACCATACACTAAATGGTTTGCATTGAGCTAAAAAAGGCTAAAATGACAAAGTCTAAAACATGTCAAAAATCTGGTCAAAAACAAATTTTTTTGAAAAAAAAGGTGTAGTGCACATCTACAACATGTAACCAAGCTCCTCAATAGGTTTCATGAAATTCCAATCAGTGGCCAAGGAGGAGTAGTGGATACTTATGGTTTGCATTGAGCTAAAATGACTAAAGTAGTGGATAAAAGATATTGAGCTCCAAAACATGTCAAAAATCTGAAAAATAAAATTATTAAAACAAAAGGTGTAGTGCACATCTGCAATATGTAATCAAGCTCTTGCATAAGTTTCATGAAATTCTAACCAGTGGTTAAGGAGGAGTAGTGGATACCAGGTGGCCACCTTATGGTTTGCATTGAGCTAAAATGACTAAGTCCAAAACATGTCAAAAATCTGGAAAAAAAGGAATTATTGAAAAACAAAAAGCATAGTGCACATCTACAATATGTAAATGAAATTCCAATCACTGGTTTTGAAGGAGTAGTGGATACCAGCTTTTGGGTACAGAAAGACTGACGGATGGAAGGACGGATGTACAGAAGGACGGACGGACACCATGAACACTATATACCTCCCGCAAAGCGGGAGATATAACAACTGTGAGCAAAGCCCACAAAAACATACCCCCCCCTCATTTGATTCCAGAGGTTAAAAAAATCACAAAAAAAAAAAAAAAAATTCAAGTCAAATCAAAATTTTAATTAGCTGGTGCACAATGGCAATATGTACTTGAACATTCTGTGAAAGTTTCATTGAATTTCACCAAGCGGTCTAGGAGGAGTTGTTACCACAAAGTATGTACCCTATGGCAGACGGAATAACGAACGGATGAATGGAATAACAGACACCATGATCACAATATACCACCCACTAGAGCGGGGGGTATAAAAATGCAGATGAATATGTTAGACATTCAGTCAAAATTAGAAGAAGCATATAGTTTGGCTGGGAAACGACAGAAAAGAACCTATGGGTCTACAAATTAGACAAAACCATCAACAAAACCATCAACAAGGGACTACCATTATTCAGGAAAATCGTTTTTATTTCAGGAAGAATTTTTCAGATACTATCCGGATACTCTGTATGTGTTGCATTTTAATTGTAATTGTAACACTGCTTAGTGTCTGGGAAGATCTGAGTTAGCACATCATATGACATCAACATGTCATGTTTATATTTTTGTTGGTTGTTGGTGTTTTTGTCTCTATTTTTTCTTCTTTGCATGAGATTTGCTTTTATGTTAAAGATCATTGACATTTATTTACCACGCAAAAGGTGTTGTTAATTTTTTGTTGCACGTTTATGTTATGCTTTAATAACTTTTTCAAAATTGATCTAGTTTTTTTCCACATCATTCACGTGCTTTTTTGCTCTTTGACCACTGAAGCGCGATTGGCCAAAAAAATAAAAATATATCCTTCCGCAACATGTTCGCGCATGCCAAATGACCAACAGCTGATAATTTCTAGTATCACTTGTTGCTGGTCGTCTTGCCTTTGATACAAGCTTTAAAATGTAGTAGAGATCAAAGGAAACTCTCCCAAATTACCGATAAAATCAAATTACCGGTAATCAAATTGACATATAATACATGTGTATACATTAACTTGAATCATAGAAAAATACTATAGAAGTAATGAAGGAAAACAGAAACAAGCTATATACCATTATCTTAAGCATCATCTGACAATAGAAGAAGTGCCCTTCTATTGTACATTATGTGAATTCAAAGCTATCAACAAAGCCAAGTAGAACAAACATAAAAATTCTTGGTTAAAACATGAATAGAAAGTTGACTTATGTAGTACAATATTAGCTGATGACAACTACTGTTTATTTAGTCTAATGCCTGTGCTAATGGTGATTTAATTCCCATTGAACGTCAAGTTGCAGTGAATAACTCCGTCATTTTAAACAATTTCAAAATAGCGGATCAAATTTGTGAAGAAACTCCTGTTCCTGATTTCTCCGAAGAAGTAACAACTGAAGAAGTTGTTGTGTTGGAGGATGAGAATGACGAAAAAATATTTCTTTTGGAAGAAGAGAATGAATCTTTGAAAAACAAAATGAAAGTTGAACAGGAGAAAATTGGTAAAATTGAAAAAACCAAAAGTGAAATGAATAGGGAAAATGAAAAACTGAATAAAGGGCTGCGGCAAGCATGATACGACCGCAGCATGTCGACAACTGAAATTTGAACAAGTGTATTTTTAAGTGAATGTACACACAGTAAAGAGCTTAATATCGTAATTAGATGAACATAATAGGGAGCTAGACACAGTAATTAGCTTGACACAAAGTAGGCCTGGGGAATATAAAAATTAGCCCTTTTAATCCCATAAAGGTATGAAAAACTGAAAGAGTTACACAAAAACTGCTGCCAAACTACTGAAAGCTTACATCAAAGAGGAATCTGAAGTAAAAAAATCCCATTTAAATCCTATAAAATAAAGATTTAAGATATTTTGAAAAATAGCAATTTTGGTACCTTTGACCCCTTATAGCTCATAAAAGCTAAGAGATATGCCAAATCTATTGGCATACTACTGAAAGCCAACAACAAAAGGAATCCAAAATAAAAAATCCCATCAAAATCGGATGGAAAATAAATATTTTACATATTTTGAAAATTAGCAATTTTGTCCTCTTTGACCCCTTATAGCTCGGAAACGGTAAGAGATATGCCAAATCTGTTAGCATACTACTGAAAGCTTACAATAAAAGGAATTCAAAGAAAAAAATCCCATCGAAATCCGATAAAAAATAAAAATTTTAAGTAATCTGTACATTTGCAATTTTGGCCCCCTTTGGAACCTAATTACTCAAAAAGGAAAAAAAGTTATCAAAAATTTGATGGTGCTGTGCTAGTAAGCTTTACATAAGAAATCCATTGCAAAAAACTGCATTAACATCGGACTAAAAATAAAATTTTTGAGATTCACCCCCTTTAGGGCCCATTTATTTCATGAACGGCTACAGATTGGAAATTTTCTCAGGAATACAATGAAAGAAACCCCATAAAATCCGATAAATAATAAATATTCTATAGCCCAATATACGAAAAGGCCAAATTTGGCCCTTTTTGGCCTTTTTCTTAAAAACAGGCGGCGCCAGTATACCCAAAACCAATCCCAGCCTTCCTTTTGTGCCAAGGAACATTGTGTTAAAATTTCATAAGATCGATTGCTCAACTAGAACTTGAGTTATCGCACAGAAATGAAGTGTCCACAGATGCCGCCGCCGCCGCCAGTATCTTACCAATATACAACCTCAAATTTTTTTGCGGTCGTATAAAAAAGAACTGGAATCAATGAAAAAAGAAGAATGAAAGTTGAACTTAAGAAAACAGAGGAAGAACTTAAAGAATTAAGAGACAAACGTAAACGAAAAGCTGAAAGATCCCGTTCTCCTATTATTGAAAGTAAATTCAAAGTTCCTATAAAGAAGATGAAGAAAGACCGTCCTACATATTACACCAGGGAAGGATATCAATGGAGCTATCTCCCTCGATATTGACTCCCTGTGAATATCATAAGATTGTTATAAAATTTTTAAAGATTATTGTATATTTGTAAAATTGTACCTCCATATAACTGGTTAAATGGTCGAATTGGCATTGATATTGTGTGTGAAATATTGATGTCGTATAAAATAGTACCTTATAAATTAATATAAGGCCATAATTAAAAAAAAAATTGTTCCCCCTTACCTGACCTTACCTACTTATGTTGAGTAGGTAGGTAGGAAGGAATTTTTTTTTAATTTTTACTAAAAAGAGGTTAGAAATAACTGTTTTTTTATCCAAATTTGAGTAAAAAAATATTCTCTCTGAAAAGTCAATAAAATTATTTGAGGCCATTTTTTTAGGGTCAGTAGGGTAAGGGGAAACAAACATTATTGTAATTTTGGCCTAATGAATCTCCACATTTTGACTACCTTGTATTTATATTTATTATTATGATTTTCAACTGTAAAATTTGTTCCCTATTGTTTAAAAATTTCTGTGCAAGATTTTTTTATTTGTATTGAATATTTCAAATTTTGAGACAAAATTTTAGTAGACCGAGGGCAGTGTTATGAACATAGTTTATTGTTTAATGTGTCTTTCACACATGTTTCAGCTGTTTGACTTTCACTTTAGAATTAGCGTGATTGACTTCTGATACAAGTTTGGGAAACAAGTCGTGGGATTTGATGTTTTATGACGAACTTGTTTTGGGGGATGTTTACATCGCGTATTTATTTGAGTTACAAGATTATTCAGTCATTAATGAGGTCTTTAGTGAATTATTAACCTATGTTTGATAATAAATTTATGTCACAGCATCTTTCATCTCAAAATGTTTGCCTTGACCTTGCTTTATCAGAAGTATTTTGGTTAAGCGTATGTTTCTCCTAAGGGGAAAACTGTGACTATAAATAAACTGATTGCGGTTGACAGTTGGTTTTCAAGCAACAGCTGATATAGGTAAACAAACATTTGTCAAACGAAACACTTTGTTATTTCAACACATCTATTGCATTGTAATTATGGCGGATTTCCTGGCTCAATAACGTATTATATTTGCAACTCCTTAAAAACTCCTATCTTTTCTTTGTCAATCAACCAATCAAGATTCTATAGAATTCTTTTGTATACCAATTTGTCATTACTGGAGTATCAAGGTAAACCCCTTCAGGCAGTACAAATTGGTATACAATAGAATTTCTATAGAATCTTGATTGGTTGATTGGCAAATAAAAGACAGGAGTTTAGAAGGACTTGTTATATGTGTTACTTNGGAAACCCACCATAATTATTTGTATGTATTTAAATATTACTGATACATTCACATTCCTGGTTATTCATTTTACACCCCAAACAGTCTGATTTACTTTACCAAGGCCACCAATCGCGCTAAATCCTATCCAAATGATATGAAAACAATTTCGTTAGCAGGACTTCGGGATATGCGTTGCCAGGACTTTTTCTCTGCACCTCAAAGGTAAACCGTCTTTATTTTCTACATTATCGGACTATTATTTAAAAAAGGCGAATGTCATTCGATGTGTTCTCACGGTTCCTACCTTAACTGAAAACTACTGCAACAATTTCAGTGTGATACGGACGCTAGAACTTTTATTCTGAGGTAAGCCTCGTTGAAAACACTAGGAATGGACGAAATAATGCCTCGAACTCAATGGTTTGACTACATTGATATACTTAAGTTGAATAAATGTGTTTTAATAGTCTATAAGAATAAACAGACTAGTCTTCGTTTATCTTAAAACAGTAAATTACATGCAATCTCTGAAAAATACACATACTCTGAGTTAGAGGTACCAGATAAGAGTTAGAGGTATCGAGTATGAGTTAGCAAACCAGCAGAAATACGAACGCGGGTGTCTGTCATATATAAAATTGTTTTCATTTGTATTAATTATCATTCCACATTTTTATCAAACTTTTTAACAGTACATTACCATAATATTCAAGGAAAGAAGTTGTACGAACTTCTGTCGTATGAAACTGAATAGAAATGTCAAGCGACTTAATCTATGACTGAGCATTTGGTCATTTTGGACAGAAACGACATTCTTTAGGTTTAACCTTCTTCATGTTTTATTGTTTTCACACTGAGATATTGTATAGATATAAAATTATTCTCAATCAATGGTCTAAAACCCTTTACTTTTTGAAATGAAGGTATTTTTATTTCAAGTTTTATTACAGATATCAATAAAAAGGAAACGGAAAATTTTCAATGTTTCTGGTACAATACAAGGAGGCGTGTGGTATATTAATATAACTATATATACGAATTATATATTTTAATTTTAATAAATTACCTTATTTTGATTACTGTTGTACAATGTTGGGAAATTGTCATTCTAATAAACATGTACTTTTTTCTGATTTTAGGATTTTATTTAGCTTTTCAGCCCATTTTATCACAATTTCCCAGAGTTACACAACAATAATCAAAATGAAATAATAAACATTGTACAAAAATAAAAACATATAATTCCTATATATGCATTGGTAAAATGTACATTGGAAAATGGTAAGATGCTGATATACGTATTTTTCATGCAAATTTATTCTATTTGTCACTTGCCGAGATACTTAATGGTTTGATCTGTCCATGTTAAATTACTAACAATAACAAGACCCGTCAATTTTTCAGTTTTCACTTGTTCAAAACTTTAATTTGATATAAAAGTTTTGAGATTAAAATTTGTGTTATACATTTTCTCTCGATCTAATGATTTTAACTTTACATTTTGCATACAAGGATTAAGCTTCATTCTATTTTCTGAGCACAGATTTTTCATGTCAATATGTTTTATAGCTTAATATTCAAATCATTGACATAATTACTTTTTCTATGTAAAGACGAATCAAATTCATAAGTCAAAAGAAGAATTTTCTATATCTAAGGGCAAATCATTGACATATATAAATAAGAAATTGGTTCCTTGTGAAATTTCAGGAATANTATATAGCCCGAATTCGGAATACAGAGGGACCGGTTTTCAGAGGAAATTTTAACTTATTTATATAGGTGAAAATTCCGGACCGAAACATATCGTTCGGTTTATAGAGGAATCCGGTTTTTAGAGGGGCCGGTTTTCGGGAGTTCCACTGTATAATATAAATATCAAAGGCCCAGAATTGACCCCTGTGGTTTCAAAGTTCATGAACGATGTCAAGGTTGTTTCTCAGATTATAAGAGTGTTATATTGGTATGCTATGCTTCTTTGTATTATAAAAGAAATGTGGAAAATTTTCATTTTCCTTCTCTAGATACTCATAATAAAACCTGAAATAAAATTTATCACATAAAGTAAACTGCGACCATTGATAAAAAATTATTATATTTCTATACAATTTCTCAGTGTCAAAATGACAAAACATGTAGACAGTGGAACTGAAAAATGTTGTATCTTTGCAAAATAATCAAATGCACAGTTAAAGAGCGAGTCGTTCGACAAGGCTAGTCTTAAATAAATACTACTTTTTAATTAGTGGTATTTTCAATTTAAAGTTCGTAGGACTTTTCTCCTCATATAGTGATGCGTTAAAAGAGTTCGTAAAAATGGAATGATAGTACAAACGAAAACAATCTTATGACAGTAACCCACATATGAATTTCCACGTGTTAGCTAACTCATACTCCTTACCGCTAACTCACATCTGGTACCGCTAACTCGGAGTATGTGTATTTTTCAGAGATTTTATGTAATATACTGTTTTAAGATAAACGAAGGCTTCTATGTTTGCTCTTATAGACTATTAAAACACATTTATTCAACTTAAGTTCATCAATGTAGTTGAATGATTGAGTTCGAGGCATTATTTCGTCCCTTCCCAGTGTTTTCAACGAAGCTTATCTCAGAATAAAGGTTCTAGCGTCTGTATCACACTTGCAGTAGTTTTCAGTTTAGGTAGGAACCATGAGAACACATCGAATGACATTTGTCTTTTTAAAATTACAGCCTGATAATGTAGAAAATAAAGACGATTTACCTTCAAGGTGCAGAGAAAAGGTCCCGGCAACCCATATAAGGCAGTCCCGCTAACAAAATTGTTTTCATATCATCTGGATATGATTTAGCGCGATTGGTGGCCGTGTTTTACAATACTTGCATCCAATTGTCCGTGTAAGTGTGTCGTAGAACAACAATCTATACAGAGTAATATCAATGAAAATATTTACACTTATATCCCTGGCCTGCCTAGATGTGTATTCCTCCTTTACATATCTGCTGTTCTGGCTGCCATGGTAACCTGATGACTGGGAACTTTGTTGTGTTCTGTCTATGTCGTTAGGCAACAGACTTAATATATCTCTCTGTATTTCTCTTATGTATGAGGTGTTTCCATGGTTACCCATTGTCTGCTGTTTGACCTTTTCATTTTGCTGCAAAAATACATTTTAATTAAAATGTAGTGATGTGCAACTTTTGATTTGCTTGTCTTTATAACAGTAATTTTGAATGGGTGATTTCTAAAATGTTAGGAGGTAAAATCTATATAGTTTACCACTGGAACCAAAAGGGACATGATTGGGTAGATGGCAGTTATTTTGAAATTATTTCCTTAAAAATGTTTTGTTTACAGGTTTGCATACAAACTATATTTTAATTTAATCTGAAGATTTTACCATTGCATAAATGTATACCTTGCCATGTATAATAAAATCATGATTCTTAATTGTCCTTCATTCCAATAACCATATTGTAACGGATTAGAAATTATCTCACTAATATATATTTTTTTTTTTCACAAAACTGAAATCAAAGTATTTATTTCTAACAAAATAAATGGTATTTAATACATGATCCATATAGAAGAATTCTTTTGCCAATGCTACAAAATTTGTTCCACAGGAACTTTTGTTGGGTGGAACAAAAATAATTTAATAAAGGGCTACGCCGAGCGCAGCATAATACGACCACAGCATGATACTACCGCAGCATGTCCACCACTGAAATTTGAAAAAGTGTAGTAATTCAAAGCGAGTATGGACATACTAAAGAGCTTGACACAATTATTAGATGGACGCAATAAGATTGACCCAGTAAAATCCTTTGACATACTACTGAAAGCTTGTATCAAGAGGAATCCAAAGAAAAAAATCCCATCGATAAATCCGATGAAAAATAAAAATTTTAGGTAATCTGTAAATTTGCAGTTTTTTGCCCCTTTGAACCCTAAAAGCTCGAAACGGTAAGAACTACGCCAAATCCGTTGACATACTACTGAAAGCTTACATCAAGAGGAATCCAAAGAAAAAAATCCCATCGAAATCCAATGAAAAATAAAAATTTGCAATTTTGGCCCCCTTCGGCCCCTCATAGCTGGTTAAGGAAACAAGTTTCCAAAAATCTAATAGAAGAACGCTGTGTTAATTTTTCATAAGGAATCCTTTGAAAAAAAATTGCATCAAAATCGGACTAAAAATTAAAAAATGAAATTTTTTAAATTCGCCCCTTTATCTCGTGAACTGTACATGCCACGTGAAATCTGTTGGCATACGTCAGATTGGAAATTTTCTAAGTAGTTTACTGAAAGAAACCCCATCAAATTCGGATAAATAATAAAGATTCTACAGTCAAATATGTGAAAACAACCAATTTAACCCCTTTGGCCCCTTTTTCTGAAACGGGCAGGGCCAGGAACATAAAATTATGACCTGGGCTAAAGCATGTGCCAAGAAACATCATACTAAAATTTGAAAATGATCTGTTCACTGGAACCAAAGTTATGCTGTCCACAGACACAAAATACCCAATATTACCCCTTTTGGGCCCCCTTTTCTAATACGGTTGGGCCTCAAATCAAAAATTAAAACCCGGGATTAACCTTATGCCAAGAAACTTCATACTGAAATTTGAAGATGATCTGTCCACTAGAAACAAAGTTATGCTGGCCACAGACGCCGATGACTGCGCCATACCATAATACAACCACAAAATTTTTGCAGTCGTATAAAAACTAGAGAATGTGTCTGTAAAACACAGATGCCCCACCAATAAATTCATCACAACAGATTAACCCATTTTAATCATTCATCAAATTAGTTCCCTATCACCAAATTGTAATGAAATGCAGAATTTAACCAAAGTCATTCAACCGTAAAATGTAGGTCATGGACACCCAATTGATGAATGTCACTGTGAAATATCATGATGCTACAATACATAGTAGTTGAGAAATAGACTCAAAATCAAAACTTAACCAAAGTCACTGAAGCATAAAATGTAGGTCAAAGCCACCTATAATTGTCAATGATTTGGGTAGTACTCATCAAGACAATTAATTTGATGAAACATCGTTGTCTTATATTGTGTAGTTGTTGAGAAATGGACTTAAACACAAAACTTAACCAAAGTCACTGAAATGTAAAATGTAGGTCAAAGCCACCTAATTGTCAATAACCTGGGTAGTACTCATCAAAGAAATTAATTTGATGAAACATCATTGTCCAATAATGTATAGTTGTTGAGAAATGGACTTTAACACAAAACTTAACCAGAGTTCAAGCAAGAAATTAGGTCACAGAGTCAAACTACCTTGTGAACGCTGAAAACTATCAAATATCTACCTGCTGGCCCACTGTTATTGTTCTACCTCCTACAGTTTCTGAGAAATGTACTTAAACAAAGAACTTAACCAGACATACGGACGTACGGAAGGACAGACAAGGGTAACACTATATGTCCCTTCCACATCGTGGACGGGGCATAAAAAAGGGGTAAAGCTTTATCTGGTTGTGGAGTAGTAATTAATGTTTTTCATGTTTTGGTATTTCTGTCAGATTTCTTTCAATCCATAAACTGAATTACTATAGTGTTATTAACTGTCTGTTTCTGTATTGGCCCCGTACTGATTCGAGGTTAGCTGTATTGGTCCCGAGACCCGGAGGGTCGAGGGCCAATACAGCTGATCGAGAATCTATACTTGGCCAATACAGAAACAGACAGTTCATAACACTTTTATTAAATAATCTAACTTATTCTTTCAGAACTTTTACATGTACACTTTTGTTATTTAATTATCAGTTTTGTGAAAATAAGGTGTTCTGTTTCTGAAAATCAGATCAGTTTATACTCCTTGTGGGCCCATGATTTGGCAAATTGAAAATATGCATTCAGTATACTGTACAAGGGTCAAATTTTGACAGGCATGGAAAATGTTCTTCGTACTTTCACTTTATAGTTGTCGGCCTCAACTTCCTCCTTTTACTGTTTACTTAACATATTCAATTGTGATTGGGTCGAATTATAAAGTAGATCTAGAAGTTATAGATATTTGATTTTACTACCAATATTTATTAATTATAATGTATTTGTAGTAATTACATTTGTGCATGGATCGATCGGGTTCTATTCAAAGTTCGGGTGTCCCCTTGGGAGTCGGGATAAAAATAGCTCCTCGTGTTCTTGATTTTTACGAGTTGTTAAAATATATAAATAGTACATTTCATTTTAATTTTACACATGGGTGTTGATTTACGGAATGGAGTTATTATATTAGGAAAACACGTTACAACTATCGTGAAAACAGTTTATAGTCCATGGGCTGGGATAACCCCACGTGCACCCCCCCCACTTATGATCCCACCCATATTTTTCAGTCCTTCTATATCCCCTTTTCAAAATCAAACATGTAACATGAGCATAACCTGCACGCAATACTGTAACAGGCTCCTTTTTTAGACCCAAAGTTTTTCTTTCAATTGCTTCAAATTGTTGATTGGTGCCTCTCAGTTATGAAAAAATGGCGTAGAATGATAGCCTATGGTATGAGCTTTACAAATATTCCATATAAGTACCATTTCTATACCCAATACATTATAAAAATTGAAAAATCTTACCCCTACCCCTTTGAAATGTTGACGTAAATTTTAAGATTTTTCTCGAAATTGTGCAAGTTCAACGGTCCTCAGAAACAAGTATGTTATTCATTTCATAATTCTTGGAATTGTTATTAGTCTTTTATTGTCCTTTCTTAAAAATTAAGCATGTTAACATAATGTAAATATGTTCTGAATGACCAAACTATCACTTTTAAATAGACAAATAAAATTTTCGTTTTTGACAAAGTTTTGTCCCTTTTTTGTCTCATCTTATCTATGAGTGGTTCAAATTCATGAAAAGATGGAATAAAATGAAAGTACATAATGTCTTCTTTACAAATGGTATAAATTATGGCAGTTTTGATGTATTATAAACTTCCTACATCCATAAAACTTACCCCTGCCCCAACAATTTTACTCTAAAACTGTCAATTTTTTGTCTATGTTCGCATAAAAATTACCAGAACACGCAAATTGTGTGTTGTATATGACAAGGTTGCCTGAATTATATTGTGATTTTGTATTTTAACTGCCATTTGTTGACTTAAACTCAATATCATGCCCAAAATTTATGAAAAATGGGCATTTTCTACATTTCAGATTTATCCAAAGTTCACTGTTAAATCGTTATACATTCAAAATCTGGAGAATATATCTGCAGATATGCCAATTAATTGTTCTTAGGGATATATAAGTTGTTTTAAAAAATTGCTTAGAAAAACAAGGAGTGTTTAATGTGACTCTGAATACCGAAAATCTTACCCCTACCCCAACAGATTTTCCCTAAAATTGTCAATTTTTAGCTCACCTGACCCAAAGGGTCAGTGTGAGCTATTGCCATCACTTGGCGTCCGTCGTCCGTCGTCTGTTAACTTTTCACATTTTCATCTTCTCCTCTGAAACAACTGAAGCAAATTCATTCAAACTTTACAGGAATGATGTACTAAAGGTCCTTTACAAAGATTGCTCATTTCGTTCCGATCCGATAAAAAACATGGCCGCCAGCGCGGAACTTAGGTTTAACATTGGACCCTATGGGAAAA
>MJUU01019598.1:35337-50618 GCA_002080025.1 Modiolus philippinarum
CCTAATTTTGCCGGGATGCTGACCTCCCATCAGAGATGCATGCACATGCAAGGTTAGATGATCCTACCATGTACAGTGACTGAGATCTGAACTCGGACGTAAACTTGAATGTAAGTCACTCAAGCAGAAAATATAGGTCAAAGTGACCTTATTTTGCCTGGATGCTGACCTACCACCAGAGATGCATGCACATGCACAGTTAGATTATTGTACTATGCATAGTAACTGAGTTATGAACTTAAATGTAAATTTGAATGCAAGCCACTCAAGCGGAAAATATAGGTCAGAGAGACCTAATTTTCTTGGAGGCTGTGAGTTAGCCCAAGATGCACAAGCATGCAAAGTTTGATGACCCTACACTGCATAGTTACTAAGATATATACCCAAATGCGGACGCGGACGCCGGGGGTACTCCAATAGTCCCCCTCAACTTCGTTGAGGCGAACTAAAAAAAAAAATGCATTTGATATATCCTAATATGGAATTTTAACGCAGAAATATGGGTAAAATTGAATATTTTGGGTGATTTTCGTGGAAAATGGGAATTTTCAGCATTTTGGAATAATACAAAATTCAAAGTTTAATTCTTGTATAACTGCCCATAAACCATGCGAATGATCTTATTTGTTATATATGGGAGTCTCTGTGCATTTTTGTGTTTGAAATGTTATATTATTGGACCTTTATACAATGTTCAGGCTTTTCAAGCTGAAAAAAAATGAAATAAAATGTGTTGACTTTTTTTTTTTGGGGGGGGGGAGAGAGAGGGGTAATATGTTTGCAATTCAAGAGAGTTTAGTTAGTCTTAAAATGTTCAAAAGCATACTTTCTAATAGCTTATAGTGAAACAATATTTTATCAACATTTTTACGTTAGATACCAAATTCGTGAATTTTTTACATCTCTAAGTCAAATTAGCAATAATTCTGAAAAACGGAAAATTCCCATTTTTCATAAAATTTAAATGGGCTTCTGCATGTCAGCTTTAGTGAAATACACACAATAATTTGCATTTGACATTATCTTTTTATCATTTAGTGCCTGAATATTTTAAATTTTCTCTAATAATTTTAAAGGGAGGGGTGCTAATTTTGGCATTTTTGATCCCATAATAAGTTTATCTCTGAAATTTTTTCACGTAATTTGCTGCTTACATATCATAACATATCATAAATCATTACTGCATCGGGAATTATTAGATATATATTCAAATTCATACGATCCAGTAGAAAGAAAGACAAAGTTTAGAAAAAATCTAAAATTCTGATAATTTCCATTTTTCAAAAATTCGCATTTTAGAAATTATATGGAAAACGAAGTCGGTGACTCCCATTTTTCTTTATATTTTTTGAAAGTATGTTCAAAGGGCAAACACATGAGTAAAGTAGAAAGAAATCTATGGAATAGGTTTAAATAAAACACCAATATACCTCTTTTTTCCTATATATTCATTAGAAATATTTGATAATTTGGATATCAGTAATTTTAAAAACAAGCACGGTGACCCCCCTTTTTCATTTTTTTAATTTCAATGCTAATACAATAAGAAAACTTTCCTTAATCAAAGTCCCAAAGGGACTGGTGGATTAGTGTCTATGATGGCAATGATCAGTATCTAATCTATTGATGTTTTATGTACACTGCCCATGTATGATATGAATAATTGCCTGTCTGTGTCGTGCATAATTATTACTCGTTTTTTACTATAGGTCTAATTATAATGATGATATCAAAACCAAGAAAGGTACAAAAACCATGTTTTGCTCATCAAGAAAACATGCCTTTCTGACAGTCAGCAAGTATTTACTGGTGGCCATCTTCATTTGATCACACCAGCCAATCAATGGCAATCAAACCATTAGAGACAAATATTCAAAGAATTTTTATTTTATACCAGAAACCTATTACATATTATGGGTTCCCTGCTGTACACTCAACATAGACTAAACAATGACAGCACCATCTTGATCAAGTACAGTTTGAAATTTAATTCTTAAGAAGAGACCTGAATGGAAGGTTTGTGAATGCTGACAAGACGCAAAAGCTGATAAGACCTGAGCAGCAATACCCTGCTCTTTATGGAGATAATAATACGTCCAAGAAACACACGAAGACATGAAAACGATGATCTGTGCCAAGTTCTTTGTGCAACAATGCATCTTAATTCGCGCTATGATATACATTCTCATGCTCATGCAGATCTCATGCATTGTAAATACTCAAACGACATTATCACAAGTTTTGTTTGGCCAAGCTCTGATCAACGGCAATTATCACGCAACACCCCGCACTGAACATTGTTCGACTAACGGCAATCAACAGATCAACACCCCTGCCTGATCCTATTTCGAATTTAGTCAATTCCAACCTCGATCGTTGCAAAATATCATCTGTTTCGGAATACGCACCTTGACAACTGTTTCCAGGTAAAACTTTGTATTTACCGATGTACGACTTCTTCAGTATTTTGTTTTGAGTTGGCCATTACATGTATACCGAACGTGGACCTCGGAGAAGACACCGCAACAAGTATAATGGAACAGCCAACATGGAACAGCCGTACTTTTCCATTCATTGATAACTAGAAATGTAAACAAACATTACGTCTTCCGTAGATTGTAAATAATGGACTGTTGTTCTCGACGGCTAATGAATTTGATTTTTTATTTGCAATGCGTTGTTATTTTATGATTTATTTCAAAGCAGCCACATCGTTTCATTGATAGTTCAGGGAAGTAAGTTTATGCCATTCATACAAATGTAAATAAAGGCATCGGTCTTCCATATTCATACATCTAGACACAAAATTTTATGAATGGGAAATTCATTCTGTGATTAATTAACGAATTCTAGCACCATTTAAGTGTTGAGAAGTTCGGGCAATCAAATTAATGTTCAATGAAAATAGACTATTGAGTGTCAGAGTTTTTAAGAGATCAGAAAGATGTGTACCAGGTTTCCTGAAAAGGATTCTTTTAGCAAAGGTATGATCACTAATGTTTGATTGCGTGAGGTTGGTCACCTGGGTTGTAACATAGGATAGATCTATCCTTTGGATAGACACTAATCCAAAAATAAAAAAAAATCTATGGAAAAAATTTTGGAGTACCCATCTACCTTAAGGACTTTAATGGTCTTATTTTTCAACATTGTATCACAACTGATAAATTAGGCATAAAAACTAAATCAAATGATGAGATTTATTTATCTGAAAGGAATTGAAAGCATTTTCGCTATTTTTGGCACAGGGAGGGGTATATTTTTTTTTGCATCCCCAGATCATAAAAATAGCATAAAGTGCCCAAAATTGTGTTCATTGTAAAGTATATTAAAAAGGCTTCAATTTGATACCAAATTTCAGTACATCTAACTTATCTACATAAAAATTTTTGAGCTTAAAGATAAAATTAAGAATACAACTAAAATACAAGAATTTTGTGTGGTGTACTATAAAAGTGGCCCTATACTGTCTATGTGTGCAGGTTATATTCGTGTTAACATGTTTTATTTTGAAGAGATGATATAAAAGGAGGGGTGGCAAGGAAAGTGATTTCAGCCCATGGCCTATTACTATAAATAACCACTCTCCACTTGAACTCAATAAACCCTGTATTGGCCCTGGACAATACAGGATTTGACTGTATTTGCACGGGGCCGAAAAGGCTGTATAATATCATTAGGGCTAAGCAATCAGTTTGACACATGCCATATTAGGGCTGATTTTATCATATTATTTGATAAAGAAATAAACAGTTTTACAGTAACCAGGACCAGCACTTCAATATGGTATGTCTATCTTTACAGGTGATATGAACCTGACATTTTGAATCTGAAGCATAATTTTTGGTATCCTCTGCTTGCATTTTGACCAAAAAAGGGCCTGCTTCACCGTCTCATAATCAACTGATATAGTGTTTTTTTCCAGACTAACAGAATGTCATGTATAAGGTTGCAAATTCAAACAAGTATTCATTTACCTTATTATCAAAGCATTCTTCAAATACAATTCAATATCAAGATTCTTAAAAGTACCACCCTATTACTGTAACTAGAGGCTCAGGGACTGTTCCTGAATCGCTCACCTGACAAAATGCTTCTAATATAAGCCATATCTATGCTGATGAACAAAAACGATTTTTTTTTCCTTAGGGTCTAATGTTAAGCTATAGTTCCATACATATTCCAATTCAGTTTGGTTAAATTTGCTTCAATAGAGGATGACTAAAATAATCGATTTCCCATAGGGTCAAATGTAACTCTATATTCTACCCTGCATGGCAGCATGATGTTATTTGTTAGATCAGAACGGTAATGAGCAATGCTGACATAGAACCTACCATACATCGTTCTGATTCCTGTAAAGTTTGATTGAATTTGCTTCAGTGGTTTCAGAGGAGAAGATGAAAATGTGATTTTTTCCCATAGGGTTCAAGTTCCGTGCTGGCAGCCATGTTTTTTGTCGAATCAGAACAAAATGAGCAATCTTTGTTAAGGACCTTCCATACTTAATTCCTGTAAAGCTTGATTAAATTTGCTTCAGTGGTTTAAGAAGAGAAAATGAAAATGTGATTTTCCTCATAAGGTCCAATGTTTAACCTCAGTTCCACGCTGGTGGCCATATTTTTGTCAAATCATAATATATTGTCAGCCAGTGAGGAATCTTTTTTGGAAGTGGCAAATTTTATAAGCCTGTAATTCGCCACTTGGCATTTTGAAAATTTCCAAATATTCGGTCTAGAAAATTAAACCTTTAAGTTACCTCTAGTAATCTCAATGCATTCACTCTGGTCAAGTCAGTTTCCATTGCTTGAGGTTTAGAAGACAACTGCTCCATCTGTTGGCAAGTTTCAGCTATCAGTACATCATCGTTGCACTTCAACAATGTCTTACCATCAGGGATTTCTTTTTTGCATAGTTTTGGAGGAGACACTGCTATTTTACAATGAGAATCATATCTTTCACTCGAAGGTCTAGAGTTTGTATGAATATCATTAAATTCCAATAATGTCCTACCATCTACAAGTCCTTTAACAGATTTTGGTTTCGGGGATTTAGATAAAAAGGACAGGAAATCATCATCAACACAGCATACTCCTGAATATGAAGTTTCATTGGTCTTCTTCACTGGCGTTTTATCTTTGGGTATATTCTTCTGTTGTCTTTGGTTTGATGGTGAGGGTGGAATTGTAACTGATCCTGGCTTGTTTATAGATGATCTGTTAGGAAGGCATTGTGCATCTAAAAAAAATTGCAACATTTATTGCTGATAATTTCAACACAGAACATCACAAGAGTTGTCAGAAGACAACATAGCTCGCCGGGGATTCCAGTAACCTCAATGCACAATAAATTCGAAAGTAACAGAAAGCTTTCTTCACAAGAAAGTCACATATCAAACATAAACACCCTACATGCTATCACTAAATTCTAGAAGCAAAGTTCAAGTTTTGAAAAATTGTCCTCAGGGCAAGGTCAAGGTCAAATACAAATATGGTACCTTTAGAAAGCTCTCATCAAAAGAAAGTCTCATACCAAATATGAAACCCCTACCACTAAACAACTTAATTCTAGAAGCAAAGTTAAAGTTTTTAAAAAATTGCCCTCAGGGCAAGGTCAAGGTCTAAAAGTCTACAAATATGGTACCACAAGAAGGCACTCACCATAAGGAAGTTACATACAAAAGATAACCACCCTACCACTAAAGGCCTACCTTCTAGAGGCAACGTTAAAGTTTTTTACAAATTGCCCTCAGGGCAAGGGCAAGGTCAAAATGTCTACAAGAAAGCTCTCATCATAAGGAAGTTACATACCAAATATGAACACCCTACAACTAAAAGCCTACCTTCTAGAGGCAAGGTTAAAGTTTTTAAAAAATTGCCCTCAGGGCAAGGTCAAGGTCAAAATGTCTACAAATATGGTACCACTAAAAAGTACTCATCATAAGGAAGTTACATACCAAATATAAACACACTACCGCTAAAAGCCTACCTTCTATAGGCAAGGTTAAAGTTTTTTAGAAATTGCCCTCAGGGCAAGGTCAAGGTCAAAATGTCTAAAAGTATGGTACCATAAGAAAGCTCTCATCATAAGGAAGTTACATACCAAATATGAACACCCTACCACTAAAAGCCTAATTTCTAGAGGCAATGTTAAAGTTTTTTGAAAATTGTCCTCAGGGCAAGGTCAAGGTCAAAATGTCTACAAGTATGGTACCAGAAGTAAGCTCTCATCATAAGGAAGTTACATACCAAATATGAACACCCTACCACTAAAAGCCTACCTTCTAGAGGCAAGGTTAAAGTTTTTTAAAAATTGCCCTAGGGGCAAGGTCAAGGCCAAAATGTCTACAAGTATAGTACCAGAAGAAAGCTCTCATCACAAGGAAGTCACATACCAAATATCAACATCCTAGCTCTTCAGGTCTCCATTCCACAAGCCAGGTTAAAGTTTTGCCGACGCCGACGCCGCCGACGGTATGACAATAGCTCTCCGGACATTCGTCCTGGCGAGCTAAAAAATTAAATAAATCTTTAAACCTGAAATTAAAGCCACTTAAGTACTGTAAACCAACTTATTTTTGTGGATACTTTATTTTGCCTTAGTCTCTTGTCAGCAATTTTGCGGCGACCAATTCTGGCAATTTTCTATTTCATCTGATGCATTTGTATAAGAGTTACAATATTTATGAAGATTTATTTTCCCGACGTTTTCAGGCTCATGAAGATCCCTTATAGCTTGGAAAACTTAAGAACTATGCAAAATATATTGCATTATTACTGAAGGCTTATGATAGGAATCAAATAAAACTAGAGCTATTGCCGAATGGCAACCAATTATGCCCCCCGCTCATTGAACCCTGAATCAATATGGCAAGTGCAAACTTAAGCGTGTGTTGACACAGTACAAGTATGGACACAATTATATGCCTCTCCTTTTCCCAAAATATATAAAAGGGAAGTTCTGAGCCCGAAAATCAATTCTATGGGTGCTAGGAAATCTTCCTGTAAAGTTTCATCCATTTTGAGGCACTTTGAATTTTCCCGCCTTTTTCCAGTTTCCATAGCAACGGCAGCCATTCTGAAAATTCTGAGACCCAAAATCATTTCTATGGGTGCTAGACATACTTCTTGTAAAGTTTCATCAAATTTGAAGCACTTTGAATTTTCCCGCCTTTTTTCAGATTCCATGGGGGAGCCGCGGCCATTTTGAAAATTCCGAAAGATATGTGTGTGCACATCCACTTATTGTAAGTTAGATTCCTTTGAAGTAGTTGGAATTTGTTTGCAAACTTTCTAAAAAGACATGAAAAGTTATGTTTTTCATTCGTACAGACAGACGGACGGATGAAAGAACAGAAGAACGGATGGACGGACAAGGGTAAAACAATATGCCCCCCGACTTTTTGTCGCGGGGGCATAAAAATACCATCAAAATCTGATGAAAAATAGATTTCACATATTTCTAAAACTTGAAATTCTGGCCCCTTTAGCCATTTATAGCTCGTAAACAGTAAGAGCTATGCCAAATCGGTTGACATAACTACTGAAAGCTTACAATGAGAGGAATCAAAAGAGAATGGAAAGTAACAAAAATACCATACTAAAGTCATTTAAACATTAAATATTGGTCAGGTTATGAAATTATTCTTCAATTATCATGTAGTACAGTTGATTCCACTTAAATTGCAAACCTGTTAATTGCAAAATCCTGTTAATTGCAAAATAAGTTGTTTTTTTTTTTTTTTTATGAGCACTCAGACTTATTACATATTTAATTATTTAAATTTACATTTTAAACTAGCTGATAATCTAAGTTCTTCCTTCGTGTGGTGGGGGGTCGCGGGTATGGCAGCACATATGGCACAAGATTCAAGCCATACCCACGAGCCTTCACCAATCCATTTCCCATTTAATCAATGTTAAAAAGACCTGATAATTGCAAAGCACTTTATAGCAAATTCCTGTTAATTGAAAAGAAAATTTTAGCACAAATGCGTTAAAGTTGCATTTATTTGCAAATATTGGCAATAAAAATTTAAAAAATTCTGATTATATAACAATTCTATCCTTCATGCATACCTGATTTCATTGTTATTTTAATAAAAAAAAAAGTTTTCAAATGGTTATTTTTCTTTGAATTTTAATTTAAGTTTTAATGTCCTAATCATTGTGTCTCAAGATCATTAAAATGATTGAATAAATAAACTGTCAGCCATTACATTGTAGCCTATAGGTCAATTTTGAGTTTTAAAAGATTAATTAGAACTTAATTGATCAAAGAAAAAAATACATTGTCTGTCCACTAATTAGTGTTTGCCAAAATAAAATTAACAAATCTTAAATAAACAATAGAGGGGACAGGTGACATCTCTCAATAATGTTGAAGAAGCCATTAAACTTTTTTATATGTCTCAGTTTTAAGATGAACAAACAAAGGGATATGGAGTAAATTTACATGGGACAAAATCCCAATAAATAAATGGTAAGATTAAGCAAATGGTACAACAGGAGTTGTAATGTAGTAATATTTCTACTGTGAAAAGTTATTCAGTAAATACATTGTACAAGTTTTCAACACATATTAATTTTATGTTATGCCCAAAGACAGAGAGTTGTTGTATCATTCATACTTTTTGCTCAAGAAGCTTTCCTGTTAATTGCAAAATTTCCTCAGACAAATATACTTTGCAATTAAGAGGAATCCACTGTATTCCCCAATTTAACATCTAGCTGTTTGAAATGGGCCTAATGCAAAAATTCAAAAGTCATTCAAGCATGAAATGGAAGTCAAAGTCAACAAATTGTCCAAAAATTGGGTAGTTCTCACAAAGATGAGTAATTTCATAAAACATCATATGTTGTGTACTTGTTGAGAAAAGTATGTAAAATATAAAATTTACCAAAAGTCATTCAAGTGTAAACTGTAGGTCAAAGACACTTAATTGGCCTCGATTTGGATACTACTCATCAAGTTGATTTATTTAGATGCAACAATATTGGGATGGCATGTTAAGTTGATGACAAACAGACTTAAATGCAAAATTTAACAAAAGTCACTCAAGCGTAAAATAAAGGTCAAAGCCACCTAATTGTCAATGTTTTGTGTAGTACTCATCAAGGCAATTAATTTGATGAAACATCACACTGGTACAATGCATAGTTGTTGAGGAATGGACTTAAACACAAAATTTAACAAAAATTACTCAAGCGTAAAATATAGGTCAAAGCTACCTAACTGTCAATGTTTTTGGTAGTACTCATCAAGGCAATTAATTTGATAAAACATCATATTGGTATAATGCGTAGATGTTGAGAAATGGACTTTTACACAAAATTTAACAAAAGTCACTCAAGCGTAAAATGTAGGTCATGGATCCCTAATTGTTAGTGAATCTGGTAGTACTAATCAAGGTGCATGTACTGATGTAATATTATCAAAATACTACAAGAGGTTGCCAATATATGGACTTAAACGGACGGACGGACAAGGGTAAATCTATATGCCCCTTCCACTACGTGGCGGGGCATAATAAAAATTTTAGGTTCTCGCATGTTTGCAATTTTGGCCCTGTTTTGCCCCTCAGAGCTCGGAAAGGAAACAAGTTATCAAAAATCTGGTGGTGCACCACAATGTCAATTTTTCATTTGGAATCCATTGAAAAAACCTGCAAAAAAATTTTAAAATTTAATTTTTTGAAATTGGCCCCTTTTGGCCTGTTATCTCATAAACGGTACATGCCACATGAAATCCTTTGCATATTAATGGTTGGAAATTTCCTAAGGAGTACACTGAAAGAAACTCGATAAAAATCAGATAAATAATTAAGATTCTACAGTCAAATATGTGAAAACACCAAATTTAACTCCTTTTTGTGAAATGGGTAGGGCCAAAGAACCTGAAAAAAAAGTTCTTGAGAATGTGCCAAGAAACATCATACTGAAATTTGATAACAATCCATCCACTAGGACCAAAGATATGCCGTCCACAGACGCCAAACGCAGACGACTGCACCATACCATAATACAATTACCAAAAAATCTTAGCGATTGTATAAAAATCCATATACATTATAATGAAAGGATATGGAGTAAATGCACATGAGACAAGGTCTCTATAAATACATGGTATATCCAAGCAAAGAACAATGCTTTTACTGCTGTTTTCATCTTGAAGTCACCATGTGGCCTTCAACAATGAGCTTTGCTCATACCTCATAGCAAGTTTATTATAATATGTAGCTCATAGTATTTTTTCTTCTACCTTAATCTAAAATGTTGACCATGTTTTACCTTGACTCTTTGTGGGAGAATATCTGTCAAGCAGTTTTCTTTTTACTGAATCTATGTCTTTGGATTTGAGCTTTTTGGATATTGGAGTTGTTGAAAATGAACTGAAAAAAAAAACCAAAATTTCACAATTTAACTCTGCATGTTTTTTATAATCTTCCAGTTTTGTTCAAGAATATCTTGATTAAATATTGTCATCAATTCTTTTTACACAGCAGATTTCAACAGATAAAGAAAACCTGGCCACAGATTATTTTTAGCTCATAGCGTAAACATTATAAAACATTTTTCAATTCCATTCATCAAGATTACTATCATCGAGATATTTCAGCACAGCTGATGTTTAAAAAAAAATGAATATTTATGAAATTGAATGTGAAGCTGTGTTTATAAATATGGAAAATTTTAAAGTGCATATATTGACAATCAGGAAAAAACTGCTCAACTGGTACAACTCAACAATAAGAAGTTCTATTCATCAGAGTAAGACAGCCGAATATGATTAACTCATGTACTTGTAAATGACGAATCAGAACTGTTTATACAGTAGAACTTTGATGGCTATAACTGCAATACCTCCAACACCATGAATCTCCAACCCTTTTTTCTGGTCCCTTTGTTCAAGTTTAATCATAATTTAACCTTCAATAGCTCGAACATCCCTCCTAACTCCAACTGTTTTCACAGGTCACTTGGGCATTCAAGCCATCAAAGTTTGACTGTATTTTTTAAGTAAACAACAGTAAACCTTGACAAACATGACAAATAGTCAGATTTCACAATGGAAAGTATATTACTAATAGGTTGAAGCCTTTGCTAATGGATTAAAGCTTTAGGGATACTGATTGAAAAACATAAACCAATTAGGGTTGTAGCAATACAAGATACATATATAACAACAAACATTATTCAGTACAAATTAAGCATAAAATAATATTGATACAAGCCCATCCCCACCTAAAAATGGTGTTTTTTGACGTTTTTTTCGTACTAAAGTCGTCCCAGTGAACCGGAAGTGGTGGCAAACTGACTTTTTTTTGCTCCAGTAGCTAAGCCTGTAACACCACTTTCATTTCTGAATCTTTGATATAAATAGCGTAAGAATTGCTCATGACAGAGAACTATATGGAAAGCTGGTAGTGTCAAAATCCCTCAATTTCCTTATTTTTCACTGAATTTAGGTGAAGTTTATTTCTGTGGGTGATTGTTCCTAAAATTGTGATATGTCTGTTATTCTCAATTATTTTTCTACAGTATGCAACTGAAGTTCGAGCATTTTCATCTTCTTTTCTCAGGCGGAATTATCTTTCAAGTTGCCTACCCTCCCTTAATTTTGAAGATTTTCTGGATTTTCTGTTTCCAGAGCTCTTGTAACAGCTGTTATTACTACAAAAGTGGTCTTAAAAACTACTACTCATAACTGCTGTAGACATTTGCCATTAGGCTACAGGACACGCACAAAAAGTTTGCAATTGAAATGTATGGAGGGCCGTGGTGCACATCGATACAGTTTTAGGTAGTAGCGCGGATATACACGTCACTGGTGGATAAAGTGTTAAGGGAGCTTGAAGAATTAATTACCTGGACACAACTCAAACTCGGGATAATAATCAAAGCGTCAAAACGCAGTATTACTGTTTTCTAGCTTTATGATCGCATGCATGCAAGAAATTTACAGCTTTATACTATACATAGTGTTTGCAACTAGAGTAGGGGCTGTAAAAAATCAAAAGAAAGTTGTTTTTGTTTTTTTTGTTTTTGTTTTTTTTGGCAGAAACAAATATCTACAGTTATGTTTATGTCATTGTTTCCGAGTCTGGTATTGATATGCAAGTCTTTAGATTTTCTCACTTGCATTTAATTTCTTTTTCTGTTAATATATTTGGAATGAAAAACTGTTCTTAAATATCCAATGAACACAATTTACATGTACAATTGTTGCCTCTCTTAAGGAAACACATCTAGATTTTTTTTCTTCGATGAAAACTGAAGGCCATAGCTTCACAATGTAGCTCCGTGTGTGGTTTCAGAACATTTTATGTAACCACTTTATTGCTGGGTTTTTAGACTCCTGTGTTTATGTGTTGCGATTATGACCAGACAGTCATCAAAATTAAAAGTAAGATGATCAAACACAAGTATTTGGAACATCATTTCAGAAGGCTTGACTTTACTGTATTATTTGTTTGATGCACATATAAAAATTGTCTCCTTTCATTGCATTTCATTTAAAAAAAAATGAAGCATTACAATTTCTAAATATGTTTTTGCTCCAACAGATTCAGTAACTCGAGTGGATAAATTATTACCTTTTTGTGTGTAACCCCTTTCGTGAATAGCAGTACCAGCATGTTTGTTTGCCGTGTTCAACCACAGGGCCTTGTTACTAATAAGAAAATTTTACTAACTATGCAGACATCGCTTCCACACCTACTCGCTTCAACCCATGTTTATTTTGTTATTTCCCTCATAAAATAAAACTTGGTCTGGTTTACTTCCAAAGATGTTTATCTTTTCAAAGAATGTCATGAGCCCAATTCGATAACCTTCCGTTCAATTTAGGGGACAATCTTTTTGTTGAGAAATGCACAAAATTGTCAACTTCATTGACAAGAAAATGAAAGTAAACTTTGGAATTCTCTGGACTTTCCATAAGCTAAGGAATATATCCCGGAATTCTTTGATTACGTCACTGGGTGGTATAGAATACCCTCGAGAGTTCCGAGATTATTTTTTTCCAAATATAGAAGTTTGTGGTCAAAGGACCGTAATTTCAATATTCCCGACCAATGGTGATACATAACGATATGAGTGACTACGATTGCTGGATATAACTCTAGGTATTGATTATCACAGGCTCAGCTGTCTAACCACGTGGATAACGCATGACAGATGTAATCCCGATTTTGATTGGCTATTGATCAACACGTGATTTTCATCCGTTACATAAATGCAAAAATGTAAACAAAACATTTTTTCAGCGTAGAATTTCTTGCAAATCTCGTTTTTCCTCTAATTTCGTTTCACGACCGTAAAATCGCTTAAAAGCACACATGATTTGTCAAGGTTGACAGGTATTTTTAGCAATATATTCCCTTTTTGTGATCAGTAAACATCAGGTATCTTTCTTTACTCGTAGTGATATCAGGTGCTAAATTCTAGAGTTTATACGAGCGTATATTTTGTAGTTCCTGGAAGTCATGTAAACAAAACAATATGGCTTCAAGCCGATCGCAAATTACTGTTTTCGAAAACAGTAAAACAAGTGTGGACCCAAATTGATGTCTCGCCCGTCCCTTCATGGTCGCAAAATTGATGTGAATTCTCAAACTGACTAAATCAGAAAATAATACATATTCGCTAGACTGTGAACGCTAGACAAAGGCAATAGAGCAGACTGTCATGAATCACCAAAAAAAAAAAATATCAGTGACCACTGATAGATACTATAAACCAAACATGTTCATTAGACCGTGAAAATGAGGTCAAGGGCTAAAGCCAAACAGCAGGATGTCATGTTCCATTTAAGACAAACCCAAATACCAAATATTATTGACCTTACATTAAAAGATACTGGGAAACTTAACATGATCACTGGACCGTGAAATTGAGGTCACAGACAAAAGCCATATAGCAGACTGTCATGTACTACTCAAGACCCACCTGTATACCAAATACCATTGACCTACCACTTATAGTTACTGAGAAACTAAACTAAGCACAAAAACTTAACATGTTCACTGGACCGTGAAATTGAGGTCGCAGACAAAAGCCATATAGCAGACTGTCATGTACTACTCAAGACCCACCTGTGTACCAAATATCATTGACCTACCACTTATAGTTACTGAGAAAGTGACCTAATCACAAAAACTTAACATGAAAGTTTACGCCGCCGCCGCCGTCATACTTTGTATGCATATGTCTCGCTTTCCGCGCCTTTCGTCGCGGGCGAGACAAAAATTAGCCCTTTAGATCCATTATTGATTGGAAAAGGTAAGTGTTGAGCAAAATCTGGTAAGTACCAACTAAGAAATCCCAGGGGAAAAAATCCCATTGAAATCGGATAAAAAACAAAATTTCATTTGAACAAATGCAATTTTGGCTCAGTTTGGCCGCTTTAATTGACTCCTTATATCTCAGAAACAGTAAGAGCTTCACCAAATCAGGTGACATACCACTTAAAGCTTAAAACAATTGCAATCCAAAGATTGATTGATTGATTGATATGGGGTTTAACTTTCACTTTAAGCAGTATTTCAGCTATCTCATGACGGTCAGTTTTACTGGTGGAGGAAGCCAGAGTGCCTGGAGAGAACCACGACCTTGGGCAGGTAACTGACATACCTTATCACTTATTATTGTAAGTCGAGTGCACCCTTTTCTGTAATGTACAAAGCAGGGCACAAACTCAAATCGCAGTGGTGATAGACTACAGTGGTTGTGTAGGTAGTAGAACTACCTTAACCACTCAGCCACCAAGGCCCCGAGAATCCAAATAAAAAATCCATATAAATCTGATGAAAAATAAAGATTTTACATATATTTTTAAAAATTGCAATTTCAGCCCCTTTGACACCTTATAGCTCGGAAATAGTAAGAGCTACACCAAATCTGTTAGCATACAACTGAGAGCTTACAACCAGAGGAATCCAAAGAAAACTAGATGTTGTTGGAAACGACAGCTATCCCCGCACTCCCTGTTTGACACAGAAAACAGTTGTTGTACACCCTTGGCATATTTTTTTAATCTACCTATTGATAGTCATTATTGTTACTAAAAGAATTCNNNNAAAAATAAGTGGTCTTTGAGACTTTCAGGAAATTTACCAAGATTGGAATCAATATTTTTGAAATCCAGTTGATGAAAATGTTTTTCCAAAACTAAATAAACAATTTAAGTATAGATGCTAGGTAGAATTCCAAAAATAAGTGGTCTTTGAGACTTTCAGGAAATTTACCAAAATTGGAATCAAATATTTTTGAAATCCAATT
>MJUU01019598.1:57446-67749 GCA_002080025.1 Modiolus philippinarum
TTGCAATATTGGCCCCTTTGACCCCTTGTAGCTCGGAAACGGTAAGAGCTATGCCAAATCCGTTTGCATACCACTGAAAGCTTAGATCAAGAGGAATCCAAAGAAAAAAATCCCATCGAAATCCGATAAAAAATAAAAATTCTACATAATCTGCAAATTCGCAATTTTGGCCCCATTCTGCCCCTCATAGCTGGGAAAGGAAACAAGTTATCAAAAATCTAATAGCTGAGCGCCATATTAATTTTTCACAAGGAATCCATTGAAAAAAACTGCATCAAAATCGGACTAAAAATAAAAAAATTTAATTTTTTTGAGATTTGCCCCTGTTGGGCCCCATTTATCTCGTCAGCGGTACATGCTACGTGAAATCCGTTGGCATACACCAGATTGGAAATTTCCTCAGGAGCACACTGAAACAAACCCCATCAAAATCCAACAATTAATAAAGATTCTACAGTCAAAAAAGTGAAAACACCCAATTTCACCCCTTTTTGGCCCCTTTTTCTAAAACGGGCGGGGCCATCAACTCAAAATTAAAACCTCTGTTTACACGTGTGCCAAGATACATCATACTAAAATTTCATAAAGATCTGTCCACTAGAAGCAAAGTTATGCTGTCCACAGACGCCGACGACGCCAACACCATACCAATATACGACCGCAAAATTTTTGCGGTCGTATAAAAACTAAATACATGGTGCACATCTACAATATAAGCTGAATCATTCCTGCAAGTTTTGTTGCAAAATTCCCAGCCGTTAAGGAGGAGATGCAGATAATGTTAAAAATTTTGGAGCCATACAGACAGACAGACGGACGGACACAAGACGACGGATAGTGATCCCTATGTGTCGATCGTGCACTAGGTAACATATTTTTTCCTTTCATAATTGTAGGACATAAGTGCAAATTTGTCATTTTTTCTTTTGAGATTATTTCGTCAATTTTATATGCCATTTTCCTCTGCTACATTGTGTTTACTGAGACCTATATCAATTGTGCGCATCTTTTTACTGTAGTGGTTTTACTGCAGACCTGTTGCTGACATTTTGAAAACAATCCTTTTCATATAGAGCCTTTAATAACATATGGATCTTTCATATAGTAATTTCAAAATCAACCAATGCAATTGTAAATATATAACTGGAATAAGAGAACCGTTATTTCACAAGAACTTACTTATAGTCAATACATCATTACCTTGGTTATATTTCAATTCCTATTCCTTAATCAATTTTTAAAATTGCTACCATCCGTTTCTGAAACAGATGAAAGCAATTTTCCAAATTGGTTAAGCAACTGCTGAACCAATCTTACAGTTTTACAACTCCGAAGTTGCTATCAAACTGTAAAATTGGTTCAACAATATGAAAAGATGATTCTTACCACAGGAAGTCTTCTGTCTTAATGCTTAGTGTGTGAGTAGAGCTTGAGTTATTTGCAGTATATATTACTGCAAATAACTATTTATATAATAGTTTATTACATTGGGAATTTATTGTTCAAGAACTGCAAACAAAAGGTTAAAAATGCTAAATTGTTAGTTTAACCCTTTATCTACTACAGCTTAACTGCTGAATCACTACTCTATTTATATCTCTTATCAGTTACTGATGCTTGTTTCCAGGGTGAATACTGCAGCATCAAAATTGCTGACTACATAAAATGTAAATAATTACCTGTTGTTTATTTTGATTATTCTGTTACTGATTTTGATCAAATAAATTGTATTCTTACCTTGTAATAGGAATTTCTTATAATTTTCATTGTATATCCATCAGAAAATAAACTAGTTTCCAAAATAAACATATATTTTATTATTTATTTACATATCACGGGTTCATCGTCGGAATCCTCATTTTCACTAGACTCTGGGGTTGAAACAGGACTAACACTTATGTCCAATCCAATTTCCTAACTCGGATCATCTCCTTCATCAATACCACTCGGTGAAAATCCTTCGAATTCATTTATGTCTGAATCAGACTCCATGGAAGTGTACCGGTGAAGTGTTTACGTTTTCCACTCGGTTTCATTCATAGATTCCATTCTAAAATTATATCCTGACGTATTGTGTTTGATATCAAATGATAGCTTAACCTTTCTTTTTATTGGATATCATTTTTAGAAATTAAAAGGAAATCCCGTTTTCGACCAATCACCGTTTATTTAACATCACCCTTTCGGCCGCATATATGCGTCACCAGGTAAATACATCATGGCGGACTACGCGCTTATATGTGGCAGTAGGATTTTGATAGTAAATATCGTGGACGCACAGATGCGTCACTGGGATTTAATGGCCATTTTTCACCGACGCATATAGGCGTCACTAGTAGATAAAGGGTTAAAAGTATAATTTCTAATTTCCAATAATTTTTTTGGATCTTTGGTATATATTTTAAAATATAATGGTTACTCATTTTCATTATTTTTCTGTAAAAATGAAAAAAATGACAAGGGAGATCATAAATGTGATACATTTTGTATAATTATTTCCCCTAAATAAATTAGTACTTTCATGTTTTCCTCCCAAAAATGATCTTCATAATAAAAATTCAGATACAAACATATAAATATGTGCCCTAAATAGCATTATAAGATTAAATTTGAGTTCATATTAAAGATAATAAAAAAAGATTTAGAAATATTTCCAAAAGTAAAATTAAGAATTTCCCCATCCTAAGAAAAAATTTTTTCATTACAAAGGCAGTTTTTTTTAGTACATCCACAATAAAGTTTTAGAAGATATCCAGAAGTGAGTATCAACTTTTCAAATTGTTGAACAAATTTTACAGTTTGATAGCAACAACTGAGTTGTAAAACTGTAAGATTGCAATTGCTTAACCAATTTAGAAAATTGCTTTCATCTGTTTCAGGAGCAGATGGTAGCAATTTTTAAAATTGATTAAGGAATAGGAATTGAAATATAACCAAGGTGATGATGTATTGACTATAAGTAAGTTCTTGTGATGATGTATCGACTATAACATCAAGTGATGATGAATAGTTAATCAGTAGTGATTCTGCCCATGCTTGATTTACAACATGTCAAAAATTACTACCCATTACTGATGCATGTCTATATATATACAGTTGTATACAAAGTATTATTTCACTACCTAATCAAGGAAATCTGCAGACTGGATATGAAATTCTATTTCTAATCAGGGTTAGTCAATATATTTACAGCACAGTGTACAAGAATTGTTTCTTAAGATAAATGATGCATAGCCAACCCCAACTTACCTTAATACGGAATCAGGCCATTGAAAATACAGAAACTACCATTGTTTTGCGGTATCTATGAAAATCTATTGGTACCAGGTTAGAAAGGTACTAATAAAAAGAAAGGATACATGTATCAGTTTTGCTTATTTAGACAAGTACAATTCGCTTTGAGAAATGTTTTCTATATGATGAACCCGCCGATTTTGCCTCAACATTTTACGCCTGTCAGTGTGACCATAGTTCAATGTCGGATAAATCGCCATGTCCAATGCCGATATCAGAAATCAAAATGTACAGTGCATGGTACTCATCCACATGGGATCTAACAATTACAAATTGATTTCGTCCCATATTCTCTGCTTTGATTTTTATCCCCGCACTTTTGAATGAAAGTTCGGGGATATTGTCGTTGGCCCCGTCCGTCCGTCCATCCGTCACACTTCCTTGCGACGCGAACTCCTCCTACATTTTTGGATTTAGTGTTTTAATTTTGTTACAGAACTGTTGCATATATGCTGCAGATGCGCAATAAGCTTTCAGATTTTTGATATTGGTCTTGGTGCAAACAAGAGGCCCCAAGATGTCCATTTGACAAAGACCACAAAATGTGGATTGTGACACATATGGCATGCGACGCAAACTCATCCTACAATTTTGGATTTATGGATTTAATTTTGTTGCAGAATTATTGCATAGAGTCTGTAGATGCGCAATAAGCTTTCAGAATTTTGATTCCGGTTCCAACTTGGTAAGTTTCCTGAAAATGTCAAAGGCTGATATTTTTGGACATTTTGGCATATAATCTTATATTTTGGCAAGTATTTGGAAAAAAATAAAAATTCTGAAATCTAAGAATTAGAAAACGTGATTCCAATTTTGGTAAATATCCTGAAAGTCTCAAAGACCACTTATTTTTTGGAATTCTACCTAGCAACCATACTTATAGCATTTGTTTTAATAAGGTTAATCATTTTCACCAATTGGATTTCAAAAATATTTGATTCCAATTTTGGTAAATTTCCTGAAAGTGTCAAAGACCACATATTTTTTGGAATTCTACCTAGCAAAAATACTGTTAGGATTTGTTTCCATTAGGGCAATTATTTTCACCAATTGAATTTCAAAAATATTTGATTCCAATCTTGGTAAATTTCCTGAAAGTGTCAAAGACCACTCATTTTTTGGAATTCTACCTAGAAAAAAATCTGTTAGGATTTGTTTCCATTAGGGCTATCATTTTCACCAATTGAATTTGAAAAATATTTGATTCTAATTCTGGTAAATATCCTGAAAGTGTCAAAGACCACTCATTTTTTGGAATTCTACCTAGCAACCAAACTGTTAGGATTTGTTTCCATTAGGGCAATCATTTTCACCAATTGAATTTGAAAAATATTTGATTCCAATTTTGGTAAATTTCCCAAAAGTGTCAAAGACCACATATTTTTTGGAATTCTACCTAGCAACCAAACTGTTAGCATTTGTTTTGATAAGGTCAATCATTTTCACCAATTGGATTTCCAAAATAATTGATTCCAAATTTGGTAAATTTCCTGAATTTGTCAAAGACCACTTATTTTTGTCCTGCCCGCCACAAAGTCGTGGAATGCGTGACATAGGCGTGCAAAGTATGGAATTTTTGGAATTCTACATTGAAACCATAGTTAAAAAATTTGTTAGAATTAGAAGAAACATTTCACCAATTTGATTTCCAAAATATATGATTCCAAGTTTGGTAAAATTCCTGGAAGTCTCAAAGACTACTTATTTTTGTCCCGCCCGCCACGAAAGTCGCGGAAAGCGTGACATAGGCGTGCAAAGTATGACGGCGACGGCAACAGCGTTAACTTTTACTATATACAGGGTATTTTGAAAACCCTTTGATGTAGGAACATCATATTTGGTCCAGTGGTAGTACTAATCAAGTGCTACCTGACGGACATAAAATCATGTGACCTTGACCTCTATTGCACGGTCCAGTGACCACATGAAGTCCATATCTCAATAACTATTAGTGGTAGTTCAATGATAATTGGTATATAGGTTTGTCTTGAGTAGTACATGTTAGTCTGGCATACGACTTTTGCCCTTGACCTCAATTTCACGGTCTAGTGACCACATTAAGTTTCTCTGATTAGATCCATATCTCAATAACTGTAAGTGGTAGGTCAATGATATTTGGTATATAGGTTGGTCTTGAGTAGTACATGTCTGTCTGGCATATGACTTTTGTCCTTGACCTCAATTTCACAGTCTAGTGACCATGTTAAGTTTCTCTGATTAGATGCATATCTCAATAACTGTATGTGGTAGGTCAATGATATTTGGTATATGGGTTGGTCTTGAGTAGTACATGTCAGTCTGGCATATGACTTTTGTCCTTGACCTCAATTTCACGGTCTAGTGACCATGTTAAGTTTCTCTGATTAAGTCAATTTCTCATTAACTATACCTGGTAGGTCAATAATATTTGGAATGTAGGTTGGTCTTGAGTAGTACATGTCTGTCTGGCATATGACTTTTGTCCTTGGCCTCCATTTCACGGTCTAGTGACCATGTTAAGTTTCTCTGATTAGATGCATATCTCAATAACTGTAAGTGGTAGGTCAGTGATATTTGGTATATAGGTTGGTCTTGAGTATTACATGTCAGTCTGGCATATGACTTTTATCCTTGACCTCAATTTCAGTCTACTGACCATGTTAAGTTTCTCTGATTAAGTTAATTTCTCATTAACTATTCCTGGTAAGTCAATAATATTTGGTATGTAGGTCGGTCTTGAGTAGTACATGTCAGACTGGCATATGGCTTTTGTCTGTGACCTCAATTTCACGGTCCAATGAACATGTTAAGTTTTTGTGCTTAGTTTAGTTTCTCAGTGACTGTAAGTATTAGGTCAATGATATATGGTATGTATGTTGGTCTTAGGTATTACATGACAATCTGCTATATGGCTTTTGTCCTTGACCTCAATTTCACAGTCTAGTGAGCATGTTAAGATTTTGTGATTAGGTCATTTTCTCAGTAACTATAAGTGATAGGTCAATGATATTTGGTATATAGGTTGGTCTTGGGTAGTACATGACAGTCTGCTATATGGCTTTTGTCTGTGACCTCATTTTCATGGTTCAGTGAGCATGTTGAGTTTTCAAGTATCTATTAATGTATGGTCAATAATATTTGGTATGTAGGTTTGTCTTAGATGGAACATGACATCCTGCTATTTGGCTTTAGCCCTTGACCTCATTTTCATGGTCTTGTGAACATGTTTGGTTCTCCAGTATCTATATCAGTGGTAGGTCAATGATATTTGACATTTTGGTTTTTGGTTATATATAACAGTTTGCTATATTGCTTTTCTCAGCCAACATGTTAAGTTTTCTGAATTAATCAGTTAGAGTTTTCACATCTGTTTTGTGACCAAGTAGGGACGGGCGAGACATCAATTTGGGTCCACACTTGTTTGGAATTCTGCCTAACAACCAGATAATCTTTAATTCCTTATGGTAAAAATAGTGACTGTCAATAGTTTAATTTCAAAAATGTTAAGAAAAATTATACCCAGGGTCTATAGCTGTTTTCTGTGTCAAACAGGGGGTGCGGGGATCACTGTTGTTTCCGACAGTCATTACTCTAGTTTTTAAATGCCCCCGCCATATAGACATATCGGCAAACAGGAAGTAGATGAGTGACAGACTTGAAAAGTGGAGACATGGTACAACTCCATCATACCAAAGTTTCTTCAGACCAAATATCAAATCATTTCTGCATACACAAGCTGAGAAATCCTTGACAAAAATTTCAGATGGACGTACAGACTGACAAGGGTTAAACTTAATCCCCCGTTACCTAACGACATGTGCTTAAAAGAACAGCCTTTCTTTGCTAAGACAAGTTTAATATTAAATCGACACTAAACACTGTTTGCTTCTGGTGAAGTTATTAATCTGGTTTCCACAATTGTCGAATTTAAAACTTCATACATCTGATACAGGACATACATAAAAGCTTAATTAGTCCCAGGAAATGAAACATCATTTTTGATGTGTGCCTGCAATTTATTCAAAACTTATTCCAACATTTTGTTAGTTGAAATATTATTTTTTAATTGGAGAGTCAATCCACAATTTTAATTGAAGAGTCAATCCACAATGAATCAGGAATGCGGAAACAGCTTCTACGGAAACATTCCAGGCAACCAGGAATGGTTGGCAGCTATGATGATGCAATTTTAAGGCGATTCAGCATCAAATAAACTCAGGACGCTATTACCAACAGGGCTGCCACTTTTTTTATGTCTAAACATAGGTAATCAATGATTACAAAGTTCGCCTCGTTATGGCACATGGACACAGAAACCCTATTTGGCCAGGGTGCTCATTTACCATACCTTATGTATGTATACAAAGGCTAGACGATCTTACCATGTACAGTAACCGAGACCTGAATTCAGATATAAACGGAAAAGAACCTAATTTTGCATGGATGCTGACCTATCCCTAGAGATGCATGCACATGCAAGGTTAGATTATCCTACCATGTACAGTTACTTAGATCTGAACTCGGCCATAAACTTGAATGTAAGTCAATCATGCAGAAAATATAGGTCAAAGTGACCTTATTCTGCCTGGATGCTGACCTACCCCCAAAGATGCATTCACATGCAAGGTTAGATGAGTTACCGGTACTCAGATCTGAACTCGGACATAAACTTGAATGTAAGTCAATCATGTGGAAAATATATGTCAAAGTGACTAATTTTACCTGGATGCTGACCTACCGCCACTGATGCATGCACATGCAAGGTAAGATGATTGTACCAAGTACAGTTACTTAGATCGGAACTAGGACGTAAACTTGAATGTAAGTCAATCATGTGGAAAATATAGGTCAAAGTGACCTAATTTTGTCTGGATGCTGACCTACCCCCAAAGATGCATGCACATGCAAGGTTAGATGATCCTACCATGTACAGTTACTTAGATCTGAACTCGGACGTAAACTTGAATGTCTGAACTCTGATGTTAACTTGAATGTAAGTCGATCATGCAAAAAATATAGGTCAAAGTGACCTAATTTTGCCTGAATGCTGACCTAACCAAAAGATGCATGCACATGCAAGGTTAGATGATCCTACCATGTACAAGTTACTGAGATATCAACTCGGACCTAAAATTAAATGAAAGCCAGTCAAGCGGAAAATATAGGTCAAAGAGACCTAATTTTCCTGGAGGCTGTGAGTTAGCCCAAGATGCATCTGTACACAAAGTTTGATGACCCTACCCTTCATAGTTACCAAGATATATACCTAAATGCGGACCCGGACGAAGATGGGGACGTGCATGAGGACACAGACGCGGACGCCGGGGGTACTCTAATAGTCCCCCTCAACTTCGTTGAGGCGAACTAAAAATTCAAGGATATTTCCAGGACTGTTCAAGGATATTCTAGTTATTTTCAAGGGCTAAAATATTCGACAAAATTCTACCTTGGGATAATTATTTTGCAGACTTAGCTTATATACTACCTATGGATATTGACTTTTTTCAAATTCCAGGGTTTTTCAAGGATATTTCCAATATTTTTAAATCCAAGGTCTTTTCCAGGCCCTTGAATACCAAAATGATATTCAAGGGTTTTTCCAGTTTTCCAGGATGTGTGGCAACCCTGAACCAAATTGCCCAAAGGTTCTATTTTTTAAAATCAATTGAGCTTTTTTTCAATATACCACTTTCAAGTTCATGGATTTCACCGAGAATTTCTTTTTAGCTCACCTGGCTAATGCCAAGGTGAGCTTTTGCCTTCACTTTACGTCTGTCGTCCGTCTGTCTGTCCGGCGTAAACTTTTCATTCAAAGATCTTCTCCTCTGAAACTACTGGGCCATTTGGAACCAAACTTGGCCATAATAGTGTTTTGGTGGTCCCTTACAAAAAGGTGTTTTCAGGTCTGTGCAATATTCAAGATGGCCGCCAGTGGGAAACATAGTTTTAACATTGGACCCTATGGGAAAACACATTCAAAGATTTTCTTCTCTGAAACTTAACTAAACCAATTGGCACCAAACTTGGCCACAATAGACTTTTTGGTGGTCCCTTACAAAAATGGTGTTTTTCAGGTCTGTGCGATATCCAAGATGGCCGCCAGCCGGAAACATAATTTTAACTTTGGACCCTATGGGAAAACACATTCAAAGATCTGCTTCTCTGGAACTACTAAGCCAGTTTGCACCAAACTTGGACACAATAGTCTTTTTGTGGTCCCTTACAAAAAAGGTGTTTTTCAGGTACATGTGATATCCAAGATGGCCACCAGCGGGAAACATAGATTTAACATTGGACCCTATGGGAAAACACATTCAAAGATCTTCTTCTCTGAAACTACTAAGCCAGTTGGCACCAAACTTGGCCACAATAGTCTTTTGGTGGTCCCATACAAAAAAGGTGTTTTTCAGGTTCCCGCTTTATCCAAGATGGCTGTCAACGGGAAACAGGTTAAGCATTGGACCCTATGGGAAAACACATTCAAAGATCTTCTTCTCTGAAACTACTGGGCCAATTGTCACCAAACTTGGCCACAATAGTCCTTTGGTGGTCCCTTACCAAATAGGTGTTTTTCAGGTCTGTGCAATATCCAAGATGGCTGCCAGTGGGAAACATAGTTTAAAAATTGGACCTTATGGGTAAACACCTTCAAAGATCTTCTTCTCTGAAATTACTGAGCCAATTGGCACCAAACTTGGCCACAATAGTCCCTTCGTGGTTCCTTACAACCAGAGTGGACCTTAATAGATGTCTCGCCCGTCCCTGCTTGTCGCTAAAACAGTCATGTACTACTCAAGAGCTACCTACAAGTCAAATATTACCATTCCACTTACAGTAATTAAGAAACTATTCTAATCAGAAACACTCAACTTTGTTCACTAGACCATGTAATTGAGGTCAAGGCCAAAAGCCATATGGCAGACTGACATGTACTAACCAAGACCAAGCTATATACCAAATATCATTGACCTATGGCTTGTAGTTATTGAGAAACAGACTTAAGCAAAAAAACTTAACCTGGTCAAGGGAC
>MJUU01019599.1:17279-31861 GCA_002080025.1 Modiolus philippinarum
AACCAAGCCAGAAAGCTATAATTTTCAAAATTAGTACTGTTGCCATGGAAACCATACAAAAAACTTGAAATTTTGAGAAAACACTATTATTATTGATAAGTGTATTTTCATTACAGCTATATGTATTATTAAAGTTATAAGGGGAACCCCTGCCCAAATTTTTTTTAAATCAAGGTATGAAATTCATTGTTATGGATAATGGAGCATTTGGTTGCCATGGAAACCAAGCCAAAAAACTATAATTTTGAGAAAAACGTGTTTTCAGCTGTGTGTTATGTTTTGATTTCAACTACATGTATAAAGTAAATTATAAGGGGAACCCCTGCTCAAATTTTTTTGAAAGGGGGTTTTATAATGCCCAGGAAACCGATATGGAAGTTCGTTTGGGAGACTTTTGTGTTTCGCTTGCGAACACAGTTATAACTTGTTAATAAGTCTCCCAAACGAAGTTTGGGGAGACTTATTGTTTTTGCTGCGTTTCTTATTAAGTCTCCCAAACGAAGTTTGGGGAGACTTATTGTTTTTGCTGTGTTTCTTTTTATTATTATGTCGCCTCAGACGTAGTCGGGACGACATATTGTTATTGGTCCGTTTCTTTGTTATTATTATTATTACGCTTTCTTTCTTTCTTCCACCTCTTTTTGTCTGGCTTATATCTAAATGATGCCTGGACAGATATCTTTCATATTTGGTACAAAGTTGGATCACTATCTGGAGGGTTGCATGGAAGGAAAAATTTTTTCAAAGCAGCCGCCATTTTCAAGATGGCTACCAAAATACGAAAAATTCGAAATTCGTCAAATTTCCACAAAAATTCAAATTTTCTCAATTATGCTTTGACAGAATTCATCCATAATTGGTACAAAGTTTGATCACTATCTGGAGATGGGTATGCAAGAAAAATTTTTTTCAACCTGGCTGCCTTTCCCAAGATGGCCGCCAAATTACGTAAAAAATTCAACTTTGTCCGATTTCAATAAAATTTGATTTCTAGGTAGATTTTGACGCTGCGAACAAGCTGGAATCATCGAATTGGATGTCAGGAGCGACATCAGCTATTGCTTGCAATTGCAAATCTAGTTATGTCGCCCCAGACGTAGTCGGGACGACATATTGTTTTTGGTCCGTTTCTCTACTATTATTATTATTCATTATTATTGTTTCTTTCTTCCACCTCTTTTTGTCCGGCTTATATCTCAATGATGCCTGGACAGAAATCATTCATATTTGGTACAAAGTTGGATCACTACCTGGAGGGATGCATGGCAGGAAATTTTTTTTCAAAGCGGCCGCCATTTTCAAGATGGCTACCAAAATACGAAATATTCGAAATTCGTCCAATTTTAACAAAAATTGAAATTTTCTCAATCAGGCTTTGACAGAATTCAATCATATTTGGTACAAAGTTGAATCACTATCTGGAGGGGTTTATGCAAGGAATTTTTTTTTCATCATGGCCGCCTTTTCCAAGATGGCCGCCCAAATACGTAAAAATTTCGACTTTGTCCGATTTCAACGAAATTCGATTTCTAGGTAGATTTTGATGCTGCGAACAAGCTGGAATCATCGAATTGGCTGTCAGGGGCGACATCAGCTATTGCTTGCAATTGCAAATCTAGTATTGTTATTGCTTTTCTCTTTTATTTTCTTCCAATGATTTTTGTCCGGCTTAGTTCTCAAGGATGCCTGGACAGAATTCATTCATACTTGGCACAAAGTTGAACCACCATGATAAGATGTGCATGCACTGGCAAAAATTTTCAAAATGGCTGCCATTTTCAAGATGGCTGCCATTTTACGTCAAAATATTGAGGATTGCATAAATCAGAACCTGAATGGCAGAATTTGTTCATATTTTGTATTAATGTTTCATAAGATGAGAGGAAGGAATTCTTGCGAAAAAAATTTGCAAAATGTCCGCTGTATTCAAGATGGCCGCCAAAATACGTCAAAGTTGCAACATTTTCCGATTTCAACGAAAATTGATTTCTAGGTAGATTTTGACACTACGAACAAGATGGAATCATCGACTTGGACGTCTGGGGGGACATCAGCTATTGCTTGCAATTGCAAATCTAGTTATTAAGTCTCCCAAACGAAGTTTGGGGAGACTTATTGTTTTTACTGTGTTTCTTATTTTTATTATTATTATTATTATTCTTCCGTTTTTCGCCGCGACTTTGTCCACCAAATTTCTCGGACACTAGTGATCCAATCTAGACCAAACTTCACATGATGATAGAACCTTATCCCAAGATGTGCTTTCCAGTCTTGGAATTTTGAAAATGGCACCGGTTACCATGAAAACACCCAAAAAAGGCGGGAAAATCAGGGTGCTCAGAATTGAATGAAATTTTATAGGAAGGTTGTCTAACATGTGTAGAATTGGGTTCCAGTGTCCAAGACTTCAAAATGCCGACCGATGCCATGGAAATGGTAAAAAAGGCGGGAAAATCAAAGTGCTCAGAATTGAATGAAATTTTATAGGAACGTTTTCTAACATGTGTAGAACTGGGTTCCTGTGTCCAAGACTTCAAAATGCCGACCGATGCCATGGAAATGGAAATGGTAAAAAAAGGCGGGAAAATCAAAGTGTTCAGAGTTGGATGAAATTTTACAGGAAGGTTGCCATACATGTTTCGAATTAGGTTCCGGTCTCCAAGACTTCAAATTGATGACCGTTGCCATGGAAACGGTTAAAAGGCGGGAAAATTCAAAGTTCTTAGATTTGAATGAAATTTGACAGGAATGTTGTTTTAAATCCGTGGATCTCATCTGAAGCTTTTGAATTCTGATATGGGAGTTCGTTTGGGAGACTTCTTGTGTTTTTCTAGATTTGGATGAAATTTTACAAGAAGGTCGCCTTGCACGTGTGAAATAGACTCCTTCTGTCCAAGACCTCAAAATGGTGGCCGGTGCCATGGAAATGGTTAAAAAAAGGCGGGAAAGTCAAAGTACTCAGATTTGGATGAAACTTTACATGTGTAGAATTTGATGAAATTTTATAGGAAGGTTGTCTTACATGTGTAGATTGAGTTTCTGGTCTCCAAGACTTCAAAATGGCAACCGATGCCATGAAAATGGTAACAAAAAGGCAGGAAAATCAAAGTGCTCAGAATTGGATGAAATTTTACAGGAAGGTTGTTCAACATGTGTGGAACTGAGTTTGGTCTCCAAGACTTCAAAACGGCGACCGGTGCCATGGAAATGGTAAAAAAGGCGGGAAAATGAAGTGCTCAGAATTGGATGAAATTTTACAGGTAGGTTGCCTTACATGTGTAGAATTGACTTCTGGTCTCCAAGATTTCTAAATGGCGACCGATGCCATGGAAATGGTAAAAAGGGTGGGAAATTCCAAAGTGCTCAGAATTTAATGAAATTTGACAGGTTGGTCGTTTAAAATCTGTGGATCTCATTTAAAGCCTTTGAATTCTGATATTGGAGTTCGTTTGGGAGACTTCTTGTGTTTGCATCCAAACACAATTAATACTAGTTATTATTATTCTTCCTCCCTTTTCTTCCGCCGTGAACTTGTCCACCTGATTTCTCGGAGACAGATGGTCCAATCTTAACCAAACTTCATAGGAAGATGGAAACCCATCCCGAGAAGTGCTTTTCGGTCTTGAAATTTTCAAAATGGCCGCCGTTGCCATGGAAACTGACAAAAAGGCGGGAATATTATAGGAATATTATAGGAAGGTTGACTAGGAAGTGTAAAACATATTTTGAGGTGGAAAATTTTCAAAATGGCGGTCGTTGCCATGGAAACTGAAAAAAGGCGGCAAAATTAAAAGTGCTCCAAATCTCATAAAATTTGACAGGAAGGTTGTGTATGAAGTGTAGAACATATTTTTAGATTAAAATTTGTTTAGATGGCGATCCCTGGGAGGTTTGGGCGACTTTTGTGTTTCGCTTTGCGAACACAGTTATTACTTGTTATTATTGTTCTTCCACACTTTCTTGTCCGGACTATTTTGAGAGAACGGTTTGATGTAATCAAATGAAACTTGGCAGGTAGTTAGATCACCATAACATGGAGTGCAGGCTACGAAAAAAAATTTCAAAATGGCCGCCATTTCCAAGATGGCCGCCAAAATACGTCAAAATTTCAACTTTGTCCGATTTCAACGAAAATTGATTTCTAGGTAGATTTTTACGGTGCGAACAAGATGGGAGCATCAAATTGGCTGCCAGGGGCGACATCAGCTATTGCTTGCAATTGCAAATCTAGTTACTTGTTTGTTATTATTATTATTATTCTTTTTCCGCTTCTTCCGACGTAAAATTTTTGTCCGGGACATATCTCGAAGACCTTTGACCAGAACTTCATGAAAATTCATATGCTGGTGGAGGACAGTGAGAAGATATGCCATCCTGGCTTGGAATTTCCAAAATGGCGGCCGTTGCCATGGAAACGGAAAAAAGGCGGGAAAATTAAGTGCTCAGAATTGGATGAAATTTGACAGGAAGGTTGCCTAGCATGCATAGAATTGATTTCTGGTCCTAATTTTTTTCAAAATGGCGGCCGTTGCCATGGAAACAGGAAAAGGCGGGAAAATTAAAAGTGCTCAGAATTGGATGAAATTTGACAGGAAGGTTGCCTAGCATGCATGGAATTGATTTCTGGTCCTAAATTTTTCAAAATGGCGGCCGTTGCCATGGAAACAGGAAAAGGCGGGAAAATTCAAATTCCTCAGAATTGGATGAAATTTGACAGGAAGGTTGCCTAGCATAGATAGAATTGTTTTTTGGTCCTAAAATTTTCAAAATGGCAGTCGTTGCCATGGAAACGGAAAAAAGGCGGGAAAATTAGAAGTGCTCAGAATTGGATGAAATTGGACAGGAAGGATGCCTAGCATGCACAGAATTTATCTTTGGTCTTAAAATTTTCAAAATGGCGGCTGTTGCCATGGAAACGGAAAAAAGGCAGGAAAATTCAAATTGCTTAGAATTGGATGAAATTAGACAGGAAGGTTGCCTAGCATGCATAGAATTGATTTTTGGTCTTAAAATTTTCAAAATGGCGGTCGTTGCCATGGAAATGAAAAAAGGCGGGAAAATTCAAAGTACTCAGAATTGGATATGGGTGTTTGTTTTTGAGACTTTTGTGAGGCCTCATTGTGACTTCAAGATGAAGAACAACAATAGAAGCGTTGTTCCTTTGCTTGTTTTTTACCATGTATTTGTAGAGACTTGTGTCTCATGTGCATTTACTCCATATCTTTTATTCACCTTTTGTGTTTCGCTCTGCGAACACAGTCATTACTTGTATTATTATGTGTTTCTACTTTTTCGTGTGCAAGTAGACGGATTAACATAAGCTTTAGTATAGCTTGTTTCCGTTTCCTAATTAGTGTTATTGTAATTGATTGTGTAATCTATGTATGTTATTAATTTGATAAACTATGTTTAAATTAAAGCACTATATTGAAAGACTTAAGGCAAAAGTAAACAACGACAGAAATTGCGGGACAGCCGATCTGGCATCGGCACTATTAAAAACCAAGCGATAGGGTTAAACTGGTTTTACTAACTACAAGACTATTCTATCTGAAAAAAAGAAAAGAATGAGATAAAGATATTTTGTATTGACTTTCCATTCATACTATTTTGTTTATTTGTTCACTATCAGTTTTTAAACATCCAAGTTTTTGGTCCTCCTTAGAATGAGTGTTCGCCGCAAACCTACCGGCTACGGATACGAAGTCAATGCAGATGGGACGGAGAATCTACTTATACATTGTAAAATCAAGACATGGAACAACTCTTTCAATTTTTGAAATAAAATCTTTTGAGTGTATATTGTTTAATTTTTACATATTTATAATTTGTGCAATATATTCCAGGTACTATACAGTAAAGTAGTAGAGATTTCAGTTTAATTGCTGGAAAGGAATTCATTAAAAGTAGAGAACAATGTTTGATGCTGTACTGGTTGATTTTAAAAACATGGTCTTGGTTTTGTGTGGATAAATCTTTCATAAGTAAAGAAGGTAGGACTCGTACTTTGGTAGATGACAGTCTAATCATACATTACTTCAATAAAAAGTTTGGTCATGATGTATTGCTGTCACCGTGGACGTGAGGGTTTACATGAACTAACAAAAACATAATTCATTAGAACTGATGGCAGAAGTGATATATATACATATAAAGTAATATGGTTCTAAAACAAAACCAAATAATTATAAATCGACCAAGAAACCATGGCTGGTGGCATACTTTATGGAGATAAAGCTAATGACTTGTGTCCTATTTAAACCGTCTTACATCCGAAAATTGATGCACTCTTTCAACAAAACCATAGTGTTGAAAGTTTTTGTGTAACTTACAACATCTGATACGAGGTGCGATCATAGAATAAAACCCTTCAGGTGATTTGATGCCATGTGTCTCAAAAGCACCAACTGAAGGCTCTCCGATATTTACACAAATCATTCTTTTAGGGCCACGTTCATTACCACATTGAGTGAAGCTGGTTTTCGTGATTGCCGGATTACAAATGTTTCCAAGTATAAATACCTACAAAGTGTTGTCAGTTACACCATTGATATTGCTTTGCCACAAAAGAGAAAAAAAAATGTCAAATACTTTATCGAAATCATTTTATGAGAAAACTGACCATGATTAAAACTTGGCTATTACACTTCCTACTTCAACCATCAAATTTTTTTAATGAAAGGATATGGAGTAAATGAACATGAGAGCATAACACATATATCAACTCCATCTGCAATAATTTGAATGAGCTGTATGGCCATTTCGGAAATTAATTCCTCATCAGCAGCACTAGAACCCCAAAAAGGAAGTCCATAATTTCAAAAATTGTTAAAATACATAAAAACCAAACGAAATCTGAATAATCAGTAATATCAAATATAGTTAAGGACAAAACTACGATGGAGGGATTAATCCTTCGATTTTAGAATTTACATAAATTTAGATAATAATAATTGAACAAAGTGTATACATGAGATAATGTACAAGTACACGATATCTTAAGCCCCTCTTACACTACACCGTATAACCCAAACGAACGCCGAACGTATAAAAATAAATTATATCCGTTCGTCTCCGTTCATATACGTTTGTCGTCCGTTCTTTATTCGGTGGATCCGGTACAAGTACGGTGATGTCCGTTTTGTACGGTGAAAAAATTTGAACATGTTCAAAACTGGGAACGGACTTATACCGCACAAAATGTCCGGTGAATGTACGGTAGGTTTACGTTTTGTTCGATTCTCATGCGTTGTATATACATTATTCATTCATTACTTGATCGTCTTGCATCCGTTCATGTACGGTACATTAAATCAGTGAAACGGACTTTTACCGAAGAGGTAACGGATAAACCGTTCGAGTTCCGGATTTACGGCGGAAACCAACCAGACGTGCACCGAATAAAGAAAATTTATGAAAATGTGTGTTTTGCAATGGTAAAAATTAACATATAATAAACAAGATAAGAATCGTAAAAGTAGGCCACAATTAAAAGATAATAAGCACATAATAGAAAATATAAAAAAAATATATAAAAAAAGAAAAACAGCTAAAAATCACAAGAAAGGAACAGAAAGAAAGGTCCATAATTTTCGACCTTATAGCTTCAAATATGAGGCAACTGGGCGGAAACCCAAAATGATCCTGCCAGAACGAGAGAAACATCAACCACCGAAGAACCTGCTTGTCCCATAGGCCGATGATTTGGGTCATACTTTCTGTTCCTTTCTTCTGATTTTGACCTTTTTTTACCTTTTAAAACGTGGCCTACTTTTTTCCAATCTTATTTTGCTTTAAACGAATTTACTACGGTTGCTTATTATGTGGTCTTCCAATAGAAGGTGTTATACACTACTTTTTGTAAAGTTGCTTATTTAATTTAGTAAGGGACCGACCATTTAACTTGAAGGGGGGCTATGGTTTTTTTCTAAAAAAATATTTTGGAGCTGATTTTATGTGAAAAAAATATTTTGGCTGCCAAAATGATGAAAAAAATTTTTCTGAAGGAGGCTTTCTGCCTAAAAAAATAATGTTTATTTTCAAAAAAAATATTTTGTTGATACACGTGAAAAAAATAAATAATTTTCTGTCCAGAAAAAAAAACCATAACCCCCCCTTACAGGTTAAATGGTCGGTCCCTAATTGCAAGTTTGTTTATTTCTATCTATATGGTGCAATGACATTATTCTGACATATACCTAAAACATCAAAATAAAAAAAAAATGTCCGTTTTTTCGCCATTTAAAAACGTTTTATGTGTTAGCAGCATTCGCTACCATAGAGACTGTATGATTTTAACCCGGTCTTGGTCTTGAGTATCATTTATGGCATACGCCTTTTGGTGGAGAAGGTAAACTGTAACCCGGCAGTTCTTCTCTTGCCTTTCTATTTGGTGACATTTTGGGAAAATGAATTTCATTGGTCAAGCACGGTGTAATGATTGTCTGTGTAAAATAAGTTGTTGAGTGGTCAAAAGACGCGGGTTTCGTCTTTTAAAATCGATACTTTTATATACCTATTCAATTCGTTTTACGCGGTGCTCGCACGGTACGTTTCCATTAACAGTCCGTTTTATTCGGTACTCGTCCGGTATGTTACTGTTATGAATACGTTATATTCGGTGCTCGTCCGGCAGTGTTCCGGTGTCAGTTCGGTGCGAGTTCGTGGCCCGGCAGGTGCATATACGGTGCAATTACTGTATGCCTCCGGTTTTTGTGCGTTTTCATTGTAATTCGTGAACGAACAAAAATATTTTCCACCGTACAAAACTGTTTTCATCCGTTCCTCATACGTTTGTGTTATACGGTGTAGTGTAAGAGCGGCTTTAGAAAAATAAAGAGCAATTTACAGCAATTACAAAAGTCAAATTACAGCCAAAAATGGCAATATGACCGTTGCAGTTCCTGAATCATCTATCTTCAATGCCACTTTCACCTATGTATTTGCAGCAGTACATTAGTGATACAGGACTTGTCGATGACTCTGTTTTTTAAGAGCTTGAAATCGATAAGATCAGCTCAAGTTGCAATTAGTGAGACGTCCTTTGTTCCAAATTTTCAGCAGTAAAATGTATTGGTGCGGAGTTTTCAAATTTTACATAAAATGATGGCTAATGAATTAAACATTGTTACATCAAATCTAGATATACATTTAGAGACTAATTAGACAGTTAACAAAATATCGAGGTAACTGTGAATTTAGGTTCTGCACATGCGCTTTTCGACAATTTATGTTTCATACAATATAATGTAATATTTGGTTTGAAAATTAAAGTTTCATTTTAAATACATACATGTTTCAAAGCGTTGTTCCATTTGCTTAATCCTTTCATGTATTTATAGGGATCTTGTCCAGTTTAAATTTACTCCATATCCCTTTATTTCTTCATTTACAGTGGAGTTTGTCTCTCGTGCAGTGTGGCGTCCGATAAAAGATTACCCGTGCTTGAAAAGTATGCTCTTTTAATTTTGTCAGTTATGGTGTACTTGTTCATTTGAGAATTTCTCATATGAATTCACTGTCAAAATTCAACACATAGCGTTCTTGTTTTGTAAAAATTAAACCTTTTTTCTGGACATCTTCATATATTTTGTCCACATCTCCCGATTTTACTCGCCAAGTTTTCTTATAATCAACTCGATATGTCACCTGTGATCTTTTATATGTTGTATTGTATATTGATCCCTTTACAATAATTACATCGTTCTTTTGTGATTCATGTACCCGAACAAGGTATATATTAAAACGTTACTATCCTAAATTTACAGACGTTATGTTCATTGAATGTGGCTCATAAAAAGACTCCCGCCGAATTACCAAGTTTAGAATGGAGATTTCATACAATGTTTTTTTTTGGCCTGATATTGGAGAAAAAAAACATAAAGTTATGCCCGAAGCTCTACAGCCAGTCATGTTTTAGCCAAATTAAATTGATTGTATGATCTTTACTGAGCATAGTTTTCTCATAATAATCGAATCAGATCGAAAAAAGAATTTTTTGTCAAAAAAACTCATGCTTGCTGTTGACAGAGAGGAACATGCTCATCTTTCCGGACAGAGAAGTACATGCTTAGCTTTCCGAAGCACCTGATGTCACTATCGGTTTTCTGGGAGTTCACAATATGAGTGCCTTCGCTTTGAATTTATGTTTAGATTCTGCGTTTTGTTGCTGTATTATTTTATTGTTACTCTGTGTTCCCGTTTTGGCCATGTCTATGGACTCTGATTTTTGTAATTTCTAATCTTTTGTTCCTTCAATATTGTACTGTCGTTGTTTCATTTCACGTTTGGTACAGTTTGTAGTAAAAGTTCTAGATGAGATAATAACAGTATTTATTCTCAATCGTTCCAATGTGTTAAACTTCAGAAACTTTGTTTTGTCGGATTTTTTTTGGTCAAATTTAATTCAGTTTGCATCAATGGTATGAGAGGAGGTAACAGTTCAGTTTTAAAATATGTTCTTCGGTTACAAACCCACTGCTTCCCGAGTGCGGCTCGAGTAAATTGGTGGTTTATGTAACCTGAGACACTTGGCTGCTGTAATATTCGAAATATTTGTCAAAAATTGTATATTTTTCCCAAATTAAAGAAACTATGCATATTTTGACACCCAAGAATACCTATTATGGAAGTTAACTTTTGTGTCCAAAAAGTGTTCCATAAGTGTTACATGTATTTAATTAGTAAACCATGCTGTGCGTGTTTACAGGGTTTATGACTTAAAAATACGAATACAACAATACAAAAGGTAAATCAACACAAATTAGTTATGATAATTCATAACAAATGTAAAGGTTCCTATTGAAGTCTGTCAAATAACAATTTTCCACAATTTAAGTAAAAAAAGCGATGTAGATTCATTTTCTAAAGCGACTTTGGTTTATGTATATAAACGGGTATATAGTATGTGGCTTATGTATCTGCGACACTTGGCTTATGTAAATGAGGCTTTGGTTTATGTATCTAAAAAGTGAAACCAAGCTTCGTCAACGTAACTTCCTTGAAATTGTAAACAAAATTGTTATTATTCGACTTAAAGCGGATTCTGGCAATGTATCCTACAATCTTATATACGAATAAAAACGCAAAAACATCAGAAAATCTCTTCTGTGATTACAGCACCAAACTGTCGCGCTTGAACATTTTTACACGAACCTTGGGTAGCACGTACAGAAGCCACCCGTCGCGCCTACATCAGCCAATGTATCAGTTTTATGGTTAAAAACCAGACATATATATATATACGGATGCGTGTGGAAGTCGGACTGTTTGAACAGAATATGTATCTTTTGTATATAAGCTGTGTTATATTCATATTTTTGTGACTGGAAAAGATGTCATTGTATTTTTATTAACGATTTATAAGATTTGTTGATTTTCACATATCAAAAGTACTTTCCTTGCCTTTGTTGTGACGGTCGGCTAGCTCGACAATTTACCCATCTTCTACCTTTCATTACAGAAGTAAAACATGACTTAATCGTCATACTGGATGTAAATTTTGTCTGATTATAACCAGAATGCATCTGATTACAGCAGTCATAGTCTCGGGTAACAAAAACCACCAATTAACTCGAGTCGCACTTGGGAAGCAGTGAATATACATAAAGACAATTGAACTATATATATAGGTATTGCTCGTGCAGTATATTATTAGTTTAGAACAATTAAAAACCAAATCTTTCTGCAGATTGTAATTTCGACAACTTATGTCTTTTCAATTTAATTATAACAAATGCATTTCAGGTCAAATACATCGGAAAACGAATACCAAAACCAAACGCTGAGAAGGTGGAAAACATAAAATGAATAAATAAAAAAAAACCACGACCCTTTATATTGGATACAAATTGAAATTACATGACAAACACAAAACAAAACAACAACAACAAAAACCAAAACAAAGCAAAACAAAAAAGACAAACAGACAAAATAAAAAAAAACAAACAAACAAAAACAAAAACAAAACAAAACAAAAAAGAAACCCCAAAAAACAACACAAAACAAACACGAAAAAAGCGAACAAGAACGCCGCAAAAATAAAGCACTAGGATTGTGAAACGCGACTACCATTAAAAATCCGGGTTTGGCATTAGTTGGCGTTTGTTAGTTCTGTTATATACTCTGGATCTACACAAATAAACTTTACCATAAGCTAACAGTATATTTTCTTGGAGCACAGATGGTTCAACTTATTTCATTTTGCATGACTGTTTTGCTTCAATGAAGCGACAGATTTCATATACAAGTAAAAAAGTTGAAATAGTGAAAATATATCTGGCATTGGCCCTTTTTCACCCCTATTTTAGATCTATGTTTTGCCTCCAAAAATGTTTCAAATCTTTTTTTCCAGTTAGATGACTTTTTTCACATTACAGCCAATTTACTTGTGTCAGGCTTGAAATTGTAGGCGGGGAGGGAGTACTGACTCCTTTATGTCATAATATACTGTTACAGTAAAAATGTGATGTTAGGTAATTTAAACGGACCATTAAAACTCGTTGTAAGCTTAGTATGATTGTTATTTCTTTATTGCATTTTGATTTCAGTTTATCGTTTATGGTAATTTTTCCCCGTTCTGATATGCATAAAATTTTTCAACTATCCAACTATGTTATCACCGGAATTAAGAAAGAGAAGACTAAGTCTTTTAGTACTTGGAAACTGGCATCCTTATAAATGTACAAGACGGAAGGCATTATCTTTCCTCCGCAGCATGAACAATATATCAATCCTATTAGACTTAATATTAAGATGAAATTATACAAATGATGAAAAAATACGTATACAGTTATTACAGGAGATATCACATTCTGAGTTCGTAAACCTCGCTGGAATAGTAAATACAATTACGATTATGACACCGCTTAGATTCCACAAAAAGTGCATTATTGTCGTTAATTTAAACATAGTTTATTGTCAAAAAACAGACAAAAGGATTAGGCACGAGTTCTAAAACTCAGAAAGCCCTTTCCATTACATACATTGCAAAAACATAATTACATATTACAATTAAGTACTTTTTTTTCAAAAATACAGTAAACACAGAGAAGCATGTTTATATACATTAAAAAGACACAATGTAATTGATTATGTATATAAAGATCCATTAATCGAGTACACCTAAAATTGTGTGACAAGATGTTGTATATCTGCCACGTATTAGAAATCTGGAGACATACTTATCTAGGATACATGAATGAAGGAAAATGATGTGAGTATAATTTGATTTACATAAAAAGTTTGTCAAAGTATTTTGTGCGGTTATGCGGATGTAAACTTGGATTCTATTGGCTGATTAACCACCTGCTAAATAACCATGTCCGCCCTGCACAAGACAATCAATAATCATGATAATGTAGTGTTTCACCTACATGTAGATCAAAGTCATTCAAAAGCGTACATATATAAGAATTGTACATAAAGACAAAATTCACAAACATGCAGTAAGCATGGATAAATAAACATATCGTAATTAAAGTTTTACATAGTTTACTTCCACTTAATGTAAAACTAATTTTCAGCCTGATATTTACATTAAAAACTTAAAATGTGAAATACATCTATACTTGGAATAACATGTTAATTATATGAAATATTGTATGTGCATTCATTTTCAAAGGTTTTCGCTCCAAGTATTACGAAAACGCCATGTAAACTTTATACAACATGAAAAATCAATATATCATTCGGCTGTGTATTGTCCAGAATACGCGGTCAGTCGACATAGCGTTTATGTGTATAATCGTGTAGTTAAATGTAGGTCATTTTGTAATTATCGCTTTCTTATTTAAACACAAACAGGTTTGCATAACCGAACAAAAATGTTATCATGCATTGAACCAACTAATATGATTATTTAGATAGTGTCGAAAATGGTTGAACGGCGCGACCTGAAGGTCGCTTGCCGTTCAACGATTTTCGACACTATCTAAATAATTATGTTAGTTGGTTCAATGCATGATAACTTATAGTGTCTCGGAGGAAAAAAAATGTTATTAATTTCTGACGAAAGCGAAAAAAGAATGGAAGTGAATTTCAGCTTAACCCTGGGCAAAAGCACGCTAATGATTTTGAATGAATCGGCCCGATTCGCGGATAAATACTTGTACATGATTAAAAATAAAACAGTTTATTTCAAAGTTGTAATTTTCATCACCAAACAGTAAAGTATTTAATGTGAACGGCACATTTTAGTGATGCAAACTGATTTGTAGATTATTTCTGATCAAATTATAGTTTACACAGTTTAAAAAATAATGTTCGACATTTTCAATTGTTGCACCACAGCTACACGACTGATCTGTTACAATATTTGACCTAAAAAGATCATGTTTTAACGCACTGCAATTATTACGTAAACGTGCATGAATTACACTCAGGTATCTATCTCCAGTAGAGAAATAAAGAGGGGGTTTATCGTTGCTAGGGTATAGTTCCTTTAACCTGGATTTGAATATACTTACGGATAACGATTCTCTTCATGTGATATCCAGATTGTTCCATAGTTTTAAGGTAGCGGGGAAAAATGATTGTTGGTAAATACTTAACCTAGAGAGTGGAATACTAAAATGTTGGCCACT
>MJUU01019599.1:48954-82976 GCA_002080025.1 Modiolus philippinarum
TGGCAACCAAATGCTCCATTATCCATTACAACAAATTTTATACCTCTTTTCAAAAGAATTTTAAGCAGGGGTTCCCCTTATAACATAACTAATACATATAGCTGTAATATAAATATTATTATCAACAATAAATACTCTTTTCTCAAAATTTCAATTTTTTGGCATGGTTTCCATGGCAACCCTTTTACGTTTTTTCAAAATTATAGCTTTTTTGCTTGGTTTCCATGGCAACCAAATGCTCCATTATCCATTACAACCAATTTTATACCTCTTTTCAAAACAAAATTTGGGCAGGGATTCCCCTTATAACCTTTGTAATACATACTTCTCAAAATTCCTTCTTTTTTTATCAGAAAACCAGATTTTTCAAAAAAATAAATATCTTGTTTTGTTTCCATGGCAACCAAATGCTCTTTTGTCATTACACATAATTTCAGATACTTTCCCCAAAAAAATTGGGCAAGGGTTCTCCTTAATACCTATGTAAAACATATTTCCCAAAATTCCTTCTTTTTTATCAGAAAACCCTATTTTTCAAAAAAATAAAGTTATGGTTTTGTTTCAATGGCAATCAAATGCCCTTTTGTCATTACACACAATTTCATACCCCCCCCCAAAAAAAAATGGGCAGGGGTTCCCCTTAATACCTATGTAATACATATTTCCCCAAATTCCTTCTTTTTAATCAGAAAACCGGATTTTCAAAAAAAAAATAATAAATAAATAAATAAGTTTCTGGTTTTCTTTCCATGGCAAACAAATGCTCTTTTGTCCATAAAAGCCAATTTCAGACCTCCTTCCAAAAAAATTGAATAGGGGTTCCCCTTATAACACATATAATATGTATTGTTGTAATCAAAATATAATCATTAGTAAAAACTACTATTTTCTCAAAATTTGCATAACTTGGTTTGGTTTCCATGACAACCGAAATTATTTTGAAATTTCCAATGCTGTAGAACCCTTTCTTACATTACAAAGACCTTTCCTACGAAGTTTCATGTAGCTAGTATTATAAGTTTTTGAGATACTGTGAGAAATAAATTGAAAAATATCCAAAAATTTCATTTTCCCATAGGATTAACATTGGCGACCCCACCCCTTTTTGAGCCCCACAAACGTACCCTTAATGAACCCTCTTTGGAATAATTTTTGTTTTAGGCACAACTAGACATATGGGGCCAACTTCCTACAAAATGTGGAAGTTCTAGGTGTAATGGTCTCTGAGATCTCGTTCGGACATGGAGACGAAAAGAAAGAAAGAAATCGGAATAATAACAAGTGATAATGTGCTCGCATACAAACACAGAAGTCACCCAAATCAGAATCCATTCCTTATTGTTGTTTGAAACAACAGTGATTCCTCAATGTAAGAATGGGGGTCTTGAACTCATTGTGTTTTTGTCTATCAGTGCTAAAATTCACTTTGATTCATATATTTACACTTCATTAACAATGGGTTGCATCAGAAAAATCATTAATATATATTAATAATATGAAATAGGATATTTCCTCAATTATGTGTATTTTTTTTAATTAATCAAGTAACATTGAAATACATACAAATTTCATTTATCTTGGAGTGCCAATTTTTGAGAATTTTAATATATCAAATCTTCAAAAAACAACTGATACGTCTTTCCAGGATGTTACATCATAAATGTTCTTATTGTTGATTCATTGATAAAACCAAGATTCTAAGTTTAATATGTACATCTATTGATTAGTTAACGTGAGATGAAAGTTTTTGGTTGTGACCTTGACCTTTGACCTTGACCTCATTTTGAAGGTCACATCTTTTGTACATTTTTGTATTGAATGTCTTTTTGTATTTTAAATAGTATTTGAGCTATTAGCAAAAACCCTTAATCATACGTCAAAAATCGGTTTTTGGTCCATAGGCCCAAAATGGTTGGTCCAATAAGTTTGGACCCAATGAAACAAATGTACGTTTAAAAAAAATACACATTTTCGTCATTACATTTTATCAGTTATCTTTCACGGTTTCCGAGATAATCCAATGACAAGGTCCAGGGTCAAAGTTCAAAGTGACCAATGACCTTTGACCTTGACATGTTTAAATATAACACAAATCACCTAAGTCGAATGGAAATGGCTTCAGGTTTCTATCTCTTACCGTTTTAGAAAACCTACTTAAAAATGTGACAAAACTTTCAAGGGGCGTAACTCTTGAAGGGTTGACCATAGAGTTTCGATCCAAAAATAACGAAGGTCCGTCATGACCTAACAAACATTTTTGCCATTACATTTAATAAGCAATCTTTTACCGTTTCCGAGTGAATCCAATTAAAAGATTTAGGGTCAAAGTTCAAAGTGACCAATGGTGGTGGTCATTTTGATAATTTGAATACCCAAATGCACATCTTGGGATGGATATCTACCTTTCAGTGAAGTTTGGAAGTGATTGGGCAAGTAGTCTCTGAGAATTTGACCGGACAAGATGATGNCAAGAAGAAGCGGAAAATAACGAGTGATGATATGTTTGCATGCAAACACAAGTCACCCAAACCAGATTCCATACCCAATTGCGTTTTGAAAAAATGCTGTGTTGTATATTTATCACCAATGATTGTAATAATGTGTTCTGAAATATTTGTTTCTATTCCCCCTGTAAGAACTAAACTCATTTTCGTCTATCAGTGTTAGTAGTACTTTGATTTACCGGTTAACACTTCATAAGAATATGTACTGGATTGCATCAGAAAGGAAGTTGCGTCATAATGCTTTCATTATTGATTCATTGCTGAAACCAACATTCAAAGCTTAATATGTACATTTATCGATACTTTAACGTGAAATAAAGCTTTAGGGCTGTAACCTTGACCTTTGACCTTGACCTCATTTTGAAGGTCCAGACTTTCTGAACATTTTGTACGTTGAATGTCTTTTGGTATCTTCCATGGTACTTGAGCTATAGGAAAGAAAAAAAAAACACAAAAATTCGGACATCAAAATCGGTTTTCGGTCCATAAATCGATAATTTTGGACCCTATGTAACAAATGTAGATCTTAACAAGACACACATTTTTGCCATTACATTTTATCAGCTATCTATTACGGTTTATGAGTTATTACAAAAACAAGGTCTAGGGTCAAAGTTCAAAGTGACCAATGACCTTTTACCTTGGCACTTTTAAATGTAACGCATCTCACCTAAATTGAATGGAAAAGGTTTCAGGTTTCTATCTCTTACCGTTTTCGAGAAAAAAAACATACTACATGTAAAAGAGGTGACGAAACTTTCAAGGGGCATAACTCTTGAACGGTGCATCATAGAATTTCGGTCCAAATGTAACAAAGGTCCGTCATGACCTATTAAACATTTTTGCCATAACAATTAATCAGCTATCATTTACAATTTTCGAGATATTCCAATCACAAGATTTGAGGTCAAAGTTCAAAGTGACCAAAGACGGTGGTCACTTTTGAAATTCTAAGACCTTTTTGCACATCTCGGGGATGATATCTACTTGAGTGCAAAGTTTCATTAAGTTTGGAACATCCATCTCAGAGAAAACGTGCGGACAAAGGTCCTGAAATTGAGGAATAATAATAGAGAAAAATAATAATAATAATAATAATAAAATAATAATAATAATAAGTCATCAAACTTCGTTTGGGTGACTTAATAAGAAACGGTGCAAACACAAGAAGTCGCCAAACTTTGTTTGGGCGACTTAATAAGAAACGCAACAAAAACAATAAGTCTCCCAACTTCGTTTGGGAGACTTAATAAAAACACCACATTATTACCGTAATCACAATATCAACCAGTAAATCTTGACAAATTGCTTTTTGTTTATGTTCATTTGTTTTTCTCTCCTTTTTTCTACAGTAATATTTTTCTATCATCGTGTCTGTAGATCAAAATATTATCATTTTTTGTCATGATATTATTTTATAATTGAAATGTCTATTTTTGAGGTTTGAAATATAAAATAGCAATTTTATATCATTTGCTGGTATTTTCAGAAGTCATCTGTCACCTTTATTTAGATCACGGTTATTTCCCGGTTGATGACTACTTCGGAAATAAGAAAGAATAAAATAAATGGTATGTCTACTGAAAACGATCTGCGGTTTCTAAAAATAGGTTTGATATGGTGGTGTTGTGTTATAAAACACATGTTATGAAACGTGTTTACAAACCTCCTACACTGCTCCATGATTGTTTAAAGCTTTTCTATAAATAGTACAAGGTATTTATAATATGCATATCATTGTCAGATTTGTATTTTTGAAAATATAATCAAAATAATTAAATATGCAAATTAAGAATATGTAAAATATATGATTAAAAGGTCGCGTGCTATTGCAATTTTAAAGAAAGGATAACAGTAAACACAAACACAAGACTCAATTTGCAAAATAACTGCAATCAGTACACAAAAAAAACATTAAAACCTTCCGCGTTCAAAAAGTTCCGAAATTAATTGATATTCATATGGTTGTGAGAAATAGTTCTCCACATTCAATTATATTAAATTGCAAATAGTTTGAAAGTTGCACATTTTAGGTACCTAGAAACATCTTTAATTTATTCCTAGAGGTTTAAAATAAATTTGGTTTGGTTAACAATGGCATGACAATTTCCTTGTGTGAAAGTGAACATGATACTAGGATTTGACTCCTTGATTACTTCTGGTGGACTGCATTTTCTTATATGGCACGAAAGTTACCATCAAATTTTGTGTGGAGGCTCACTACATATCTAATTACTTATGACAACATTACTTGAAGTGACAATGCTTCGATAATGGCCAATTTAACAAAGACTAAGACGAAAACATTAATGGTTGTATGATATCTATAACTGTAAATGCCTTAAATTTGATTATAGTCCCGTTATATTTCCGTTTTGTTTATGTTAGCATAAAACTCTCAGGTTCGGTCAAAATATACATTTGTTAGCAAAATTTATCCTAAAAAGCATTATATTATCCATTTAGGGCTACAAATTAAATGTCATATATTTTTTTTCGAAAAAGGAGAAAACACAGTAATTATCAATGGCAGGAAAACTTTATTTTAAATATTGACATAGATTCAAGACTTTAGAATATACAATGCAGAATGTATCAAGCTAGAAAGATAAAGCACAGCGTAAATTATATATTGGAATACAAAAATACCAAAAGTACATAAAACAGTAAATATGGTTGTGCTGTACACGTGTTTCAAGGGGTAACCTCTCATCAGCAGCATTAAAATGAAATAATATGAAAAAACCATAATTCAAAAATAGTCAAAATGAAGTACTCATTACCAAAAATATCAAAATAGGAAGCCAAATTCAGTACTAAGGACATCCATCGAGTGCACTACACAGAATGAAGCCGTTGTATTTTTAAAAGGTTAGAATTTTGATAAAACAGTAAATTTCTATGAATTTAGACAACAGTTTTGCATCTTGTTAGTGTTCACTTTTGACGGTGATGTTCAAAGTACACAGTGATATTAATAAGATTTTTACTTAATACCTTGTCTCATGAAATTTTAATCAAGAGGATATAGTTTATGTACCTGTAAGCCAACAACAATAAAAAAAAGAAACTTATTAGAATTAGGATATAGGCCTTTTTAGGCTGCAGAATTATTGTACATCTGAGAGATAGAATGGCATACAGAGTAGCCTGAAATTGCAATTTATGCATAAAAAAACTTTTTCATTGCATTTGACATCACCTGTAATACAGTTTATCACTCAACTGTTTTGAACAATAACAAATATCTGCTTTTCTATTACAATTGTGAGATTTTAGGAAAATTAGATCTCCTTGGCATAGTATTCCACATATTGCAGAAATTAAAAATTAACAATTTGATCACCTATTGGCTTTTGATGGACTTAATGCTTCAAAATAATTGCATAGTTTAATTCTATTCGGATTTTTACATATTTGGAGAGGGAGGGTTCGGGACACAGTTATTTACAATATAGATCATATATATAAAAGAAAGTTATGTATATGTGTTAAGCAATGTCTTTTGACCTAAATCAAGTTACATTTGGGATACATTCGAATACTTGTTGGAAATTAAGTCATCTAATATCTGTCAATAAGCTCATCGCAAAAGTCAGAAAGTCTAGTGTGCGACACCGCCTAGAGATTAACGAGGAAAGGATATAGAATAAATGCACTTTCAACAAAGTCTCTTCAAATACATTATTAAACCAAGCAATGGAACAAGGCCATGTTTGTTGTTTCACTATCTCTGAGTCAGCATGATGCCTTCAACAATGAGCTATGTTCATATTTCATAGTAAATTTAAGACGTTCCCCAGCTTCGGTTTTAGTGGAATCCATTGCAAAATGGATTTACGGTTGTCAAGAAATATAAAATTAACTGTTGCATGATAAAAAGACTCAAACGTTGTTCCATTGCTTTTTTACCAAGTCTCTTTTTCTGTACTGCCCATACCCCTTCATTGCTTATCATAGAAGACCATATATAAACATATAAACCATAGGGCACTCATCAGTTTTATTATTCAGTGAATTTCTCTTAAAGCGGTCGACAGATTTAAATCAAACTTTACTCGATAACATTAAATAACATAAAAATAAAATTAGCCAATTCATTTATACAAAAGGTCTCATAGATATCACACCTTCAAAACAGAATTTATCCTTCGGAAATGCATGTTCAAAAAGTTCCAAAAACAAAGGAATATGGAGATTCCTGATAAATAGCTCTTTCAATTCCAGTAAATTTAACTGCAAACAATTTTAAAGCTGTACATCTAAATATCCAGAAACATCTTTCTTTTATTCCTAGAGGTTTAAATAAATTTGTTTTGTTATAGACAACGACATGGCAATTTCTTGGAATAAAAGTGAACGTGATACTAGGTTTTGACCACTTGATTACTTCTGGAAGAGTGCATTTGCCATGAAAGTTGCTCTCAAGTTTTGTGTGGAGGTTCACTACATATCTTAAGACTTGGGGAAAAGGTTTTGCTACAAATCACTACAATTTTTGCTAATATTAAGCATGTTGTTCTATCTTAAAGTACATTTATTAGTTGTGGTAATTTAGCCTAATGATCCATCATCTTTGTTGGCGTAGATTCGACATCATTATATCATTTTAAACAAGAGCTGTCGCCGAATGGCAACCAGGTATACCATTGAACCCTGGATCAAAAATTCATGTTTTCACTAAATTTCGTAATTAAGTCCAATATTCGTCAAACAGGAAGTACACATTTGACAGGACTCAAAATAGGACGTTTCTTACAACTAATCATAGAGAGGCTGCATACCAATTTTGAAATCAATCCCCTTGTAGAAGCTGAGAAAAATGCGAGGAAAATTCAGGTTTTTACTACATTTCGTCAAACAGGAAGTACACATCTGACAGGACTTTAAACAGGACGTCCCTTAAAACTAACCATATAGATGCTGCATACCAATTTTGAAATCAATCCCTCTTGTAGATGCTGAGAAAAATGCGACGAATTTTTTTCCGGACGAACGGACAGACGGACGGACGAACAGACGGACAAGGTGAATCCAGTATACCCTCTCTCTATCGAGTAGGGTTTAAAATTAATAAGTTTGATTAATTTGCGAAAAGTGCATAAAATTTGGTTATTTTTATTTTTTTTTTGGCATTTCTACGTCAAGACAAATAAACGAAATTGTGAACCTTTTGTGATATGCTTGTTTCCAAAACATATTTGATAAAATTGGGAATCTTAAATTAAACCAATTGATAGAAAATAACTAAATACCGAAGTTACTGTTAGTTTTATTTCTTCATATAAGCATTTCGACAACTTTGTCTCTTTTAGTGCAGATAAAATCAAAATATTAAGAAATCCATAAACCTAAATAATAGAGAACAAATAACTGTTAAGATCCAAATAGAAAGGCCAAAAAATCAGCTAAGGATAGAGCTATGCATGAGAGAGATACTCTTTAGATTTAAACAAAATTTTGTAAAATTTTGTAAAAAAATTAGATATAAGTTTCAAAGGGAAATCGGGTTTTGGACCAGCACCGTAGTTCTGACTCCTGGGTTGGTGAGTACCCTCGGGGACTATCAGTCCACCAGCAGAGGCATCGGCCCAGTGGTAATAGAAAACAAAATACCCAAGTTACTGTTAATTTTGTTCTGCGCATTTCGACAATTTACGTGCGTAGAAACGATCTGATATATAATCATTTGTCAGTATTGTTTTTTACTGTGGGGAATTAATGTATAAATGGACTTCCTAAGAAAGTTAACATTCTTGAGAAAACGATCCGATCTATTGAACGACGCTGCCACATAAAAACATTAAAAAAAAGAGGTTGCAACCAACTTACATTTCATAAAATTTAAAACAAAATGTAGATTAAAGCAAATTCGTGTGTCTCAAAACCATCATTACTACATAATTTTGTTCAAAACTATGGAATATCTCACTCATGCATGCATAGCTCTGTCCTTAGCTGAATTTTGGCTTTTCTATTTAGATCATTTTGGTTGCTTGTTCTCTATCAGCTTTTACATGTTTTTCGGTTAATGGACTTCCAAATGTTTTGGTTTGATCTGCACTGATGAGACATAAGTTGTCGTAATGCGCATATGCAGAAAATAAATTAAAAGTGACTTCGGTATTTGTTATTTATATTAATTCAAACCTCACCAACGGGCATTTTGAGAAGAAATTGTCGTTTCCCAATAAACAACACGTTCGATTAAATGACGAAATTAAAATGGGCAAGCAGGCCACAATTAAAGTAAAAAGAACAAAATATGCAAAATAAACACAGACTAAAAATCACAAAAGAGTGATTTTTCGTTGTATTTAGTTGGATTTTATTTTTTTATATTTTGTCCTTTTTACTTCTTAATCGTGCCTTACTTTATCATTATTATCTTCTCTATACATGTGATTTTTAAAGGCCTTTCACAACATATAATTAAATGACGACGTCGTTGCCTTTTTAAAGGATGAACAGTATAAACAAAATATTTTAAGGGAATTGATTGTAAAAAAGGGAAAGCAAAAACAAAACAGAAAAAAACTCAAGAACTTGAAAAAATAAATAAAATAGAGGTTGTCGGAACGACAGCTATCCCCGCACTCTCTGTTTGACACAGAAAACAGTTGTTTTACACCCTGGGCATAATTTTTCTCAATAATTTTTGAAATCAAACTATTGGTAGTCGTTATTTTTACAAAAAAAGAATTTAAGGATATATGGTTATTAGGCAGAATTCCAAAAATAAGTGGTCTTTGAGACTTTCAGGAAATTTACCAAAATTGGAATCAAATATTTTTGAAATCAAATTGATTAAACTGTTGGTTATTTCTTGCTTCTTTGTCATTCTTGCTTCGGTATTCGTTTGCCGATGTATTTGTCCTAATTTAACAAACTATTTAAATATGGTTGCTAGGTAGAATTCCAAAAAATAAGTGGTCTTTGAGGAATTATACCAAAACTGGAATCAAATATTTCAAAATCCAAATGATGAAAGTGTTTGTCCTAAACTAAACAAATTATGTTAGTATGGTTGCTAGGTAGAATTCCAAAAAATAAGTGGTCTTTGAGACTTGCAGGAAATTTACCAAAATTGGAATCAAATATTTTTAAAATCCAATTGATGAAAGTGTTTTTCCTAAGTTAAAGAAGCTATTTAAGTATGGTTGCTAAGTAGAATTCTCAAAAATAAGTGTTCTTTGAGACGTTCAGGAAATTTACCAAAATTGGAATCAAATATTTTTGAAATCCATTTAGTAAAATTGTTTGTCCTAAACTAAACAAATTATTTAAGTACGGTTGCTAGGTAGAATTCCAAAAATAAGTGGTCTTTGAGACTTGCAGGAAATTTACCAAAATTGGAATCAAATATTTTTGAAATCCAATTGATTTAAGTGTTTGTCCTAAGTTAAAGAAGCTATTTAAGTATGGTTGCTATGTATAACTCCTAAAAATAAGTGGTCTTTGAGACTTCCAGGAAATTTACCAAAATCGGTTTCAAATATTTTTGAAATCCATTTAGTTAAAATGTTTGTCGTAAACTAAACAAATTATTTTTGTATGGTTGCTAGGTAGAATTCCCAAAAAAGTGGTCTTTGAAACTTTCAGGAAATTTACCAAACTTGGAATCGCATTTTAGAATTCTAATTATACTAAATCTCATTTTCTATCAAACAATTGCTAAAATACATAATTATGTGCTCAAATTAAAAAAAAATATAAGTCTTTGACATTTTCAGGAAATTTACCAAAGTTGGAACCGGAAGCTTATTGCAAATCTACAGACCATATGCAAGAATTCTACATAAAGATTTAATCCCTAAATCCAAAAATGTAGGAGGAGTTTGTGTCACATGCCACATGTGTCAAAATCAACAACATTGGGCCTTTGTCAAAATCAACATCTTGGGCCTGTTACTTGCACCAAGATAAAGATAAAAAAAATCCGAAAGCTTATTGCAAATCTACAGACTATATGCAACAATTCTACAACAAAATTAAATCCATAAGTCCAATAATGTGGGAGGAGTTTGTGTCACATGCCACATGTGTAGAAATTGACATCTTGGGGCCTCTTGTTTGCGCCAAGATCAATAACAAAAATCCGAAAGCTTATTGCGCATCTACAGACTATATGCAACAATTCTACATCAAAAGTAAATCCCTAAATCTAAAAATGTAGGAGGAGTTTAAGTCACAAGAAAAGTGTGACGGACGGACGGACAGACGGACGGACTGACGAACGAACGAACGGACGGACAGACAGACGGAGGGTATAACAAAATCCCCGAACTTTCTTCGAAAGTGCGGGGATAAAAATCAATAAAACACAAAAAAGAAAGAAAAACAAAACAATATGTACAAATGTATATACAACATAGATGTACAGACTCCTTTAAATAAATATAAATTAGCTATGGTATTTACATACGTCGCCCGACAAAAAAGACTAACAGGACCATTGCCAAATATAAATAACCGAAATTTGAAGGTATGATAGTGTATCCATATGAGAAATACAAATACCAAGTCCGGCTACCCCCGAGTTTCTACCGTTATTAATTTGTCTCTTGTCTTCATTAGTGTTTTCTAGTGCAGTTCGTTTGTGAATTGTGGCATGTAGTTGTAGTTTACTGCTATCTTTTTTTGTATCTAAGGAACAAGTACATCATAAGTGAAAAAAAAGAGAGCATTAGTCTTACTACTGACTCCACACGGCAGGAGAAACAGGCTCCAGTCTTAAATAAACCAAGCAATGAACCAACGCTTTTATTGATGCTTTTCATCTTGAATTTTGTTGTCACGATCTATGCAACAGAAATATGGTTCTTTTGTTTTTTTTAGATACCTTGCAGCAGTCTTTAGCAAAAATCTAAAAGGTCGATTACTGAATTTTATTTTCATATGTTTCACTGAGCCGTCAAACTTAATACGCTTGTTCAATACTTCGGAAATATTATTTTTACATTACAGATGATACATGCATAGCGTGAGACTTACGGAGGATACATGCATAGCGAGAGACTTACGGTGGATGCATGCATAGTGTGAGACTTACGGGAGACACATGCATAGCGTGAGACTTACGGGGATACATGTATAGCATGAGACTTACGAGTGATGCATGCATAGCGTGAGATACTTACCCTGTCCATGCACCCTTTTTTACTACGTTAGAACTAATGTGTAAAATGGACTATTGGCCTCGCATGTCAGCATTTAAAATTTTTAAAATAATTCTTTGCAAATTAGTTCTATCATAGGTTTTGATGTACGATATAACACAGACTAATACGATAATATCAGTATATTTTAGTTCTACATTTCGACAATACATGTCTTCTCTGTGCAGATAAAATCAATCACTCCAAAAACAAAAAAATCAAAATATGTTTACAAGCTCTAGTGACAGGATTACAAATAGTAGAAGAAAAAAATGTTGTTATTTGAGAAACTGGGGTTCAAAAATGTTAATTAATTGAATTTTGTTGAGTAGTTAGCATTAAAAAAATAGAAAACCTAGGAGTAGCAGACGGTTGTAACTCAGTAATGAAGCAGTCATTTACTGAACTTTTGTCATTTCAAAATATAAATAAAAAAAATTGAACTCATATTCGCTGTTTGCGTTAACTCCTGTATAAATGCAAAAATAAATGAAATTTACAAAAATCCATAATGCAGAGATATTAATTCAACGAAAATACAGAATTAGAAAGCCGATTCTATTTGGAACCTTACAATATCTAAATTTTTGTAAGTTTTGTTGAAAAGTAAGGAGTATCTTCTTCGTGCAAAGCTCTGTCCTTAGCTGATTTTGGCTTTACATTTAGATCATATCAGTTACATGTTCTCTATCAGTTTTTAAAACATATTTGAGTTTATGGTCTTTCAAACGTTTAGATTTTATCTGTACTGAAGATACATAAGTTGTCGAAATGCGCATATGCAGAATTTAAATGCACAGTTACTTCGGTATTTAGTCACTAGAATCAGATTGGTACTCATAAAACGTTAAACTAAATACTAAAAGAGTTTTCTTAAACGATATTAGAAATGCAATGAAAAAGGATGCAGTATTTGGTAAAAATTATAAAAAAAAATACTAAACGATTCACGAACCATCCTTAGATAAGGAAAACATAATTTAATCACTTGAATACCACACGTAGTATAATCTTTGGCTTCCTCAATACCTGCACTATAAAAAACTGATACATTGTCTGCTTAAAAATCAAAACAAATAATAACATGCCATTATTATAAGAATCAATGACTCACATTTGAAGAGCCTTTCTACCGAGACGAAACCCTACTGTAATTGTTTTTCTTACGTTTTCAACTTTAAATTCTCCTTAAATGTTGAAGTTTGCAATTATTTCACAAATTTTGGTAATTACGAAGCAATTGTAAAATAAATGATACATTCAATTATACCACTACTGTTACTAGAGAAATAATTGCCATGGCTGTTTTGAATGATATAATCAATTGAGAATCGAGTATGTTTTTTAAGGGATATTATTCTAATTCCCCATTTAACAAATTGAGAATCGGGTATGTTTTTCGAAGGATATATATCATTCTAATTCCCCATTTAACAAGATTTCTCTTGCTCTGTTATTGGGATTTCATACACCTAATTTATTTAAGCACATAGACTATTTTACTTTCCTTTATATAAAAATATACATTTTTTTAACCCATCCTCAAAAAACATTGGTACTGTCTTTGTTTATTCTGGAGACATCTTATACATTATATCCCAGAAAGAAGAAGTGATTGAATTGACGTTTTCCGCTGACGTCAATATCTATCACTATTTTCAAATTAAAAGACGTTATATTCTGATAATTTAGAAATATTTTAACGTAACTGTATCGAGTGTAGTTATTGTGTAAGCGTATTGAATCACTATACTAAAACAACGGCAGTAGAATACCGAAGGAGCAAATGAGGAGTATGTACAAAGTCCAAAGACACATCATGACAAAAACGTAAACACAGAAAACAATAACGTTAGACATCTACAAAGCAAAGAAATAAAAACACAATATTCACTCACAGCGTGAACTCGCATGAAATTGAGAGTGACGTCAAGTGCTCCAGAAGTGTAAGCATTATACTAAAGTCATTAAGTCCACGTACAATAAATTGCTGAGAAAAAAATCTTCTTTAGAAATGAAGTCGGTGCCTCGACATTTTGAGCGCCTAGTTTGCATGCATCCCTTAATAATAATCAAATGAATAAAATTGTAACTACTTGACTAAAAAAGCAGTAAATGGGGGAAAATTCTTATGCTCCAAGCTGGTGTTCGTCAAATAATTAACGGAGTTCGATTGATTTCCTTGTTTGTTGTCCGTTGTCACTATTTAAAAACTGGACCATTTAATGACTCCATTAAAATTTGCGAAAACAACGAAAAGAAACATCATTAAGCCAAATCATTCAAGAACATGGACGGAGATAATTTTTCTTAATTGACAGTTTCTAAATCCAGATATTCTTTAATTGAATACGTAGCTCTTATTTTAGCTTAGTGGAGCATTCCTTCTAACAAACCCTTGACATTATTTCTTCTGTATTATAAATAAAGATAAGGAAAACGTACAAGTTCAAATTACAGAAAAGACGCTTCCTTCTGGATATTGCGCTACTAAGGACTATTCAAACTTGTAATCACAACTGCTCAGGAAACAATATCATTTATTTTTCGGTCTCTATGCCTACTGATTTCACTCGATGGTGTCCAGATTTTAAATGAATTGTAAAGATCAACAAAGCTATGATCCTGCAATTCTGGGACGTTAAACTGTTATTATACTGAAAACCAATACACTCAAAGTAATTGATATCTATTTCACGAACAATTCTTTTCCCAGACGAATCCTTACCAAAATTTGATTTTTAAATTTTCAAATTAAAACTCTCCTTGAAAGTAAATTATCTAAGTTGTTTTGAAATAAGTTGTTGATACGATCCAGTTTGGAAAATGAACGATATACTTGATTAAAATAATTATATGATTAACCATTAATACGACATTCATTACTGTGATTAATATTTTTTGACAATTCATCAATGTCAAAGATACATTTCTTTTATATATACATGTACTTTAAATTGTCACAAGACAGACCAATACTATTCGTGTACTAGAAGTATCAATTTATTGCTTTTTACATTTCTCGATGTAAAAAAGTGGATCACAGCAAACATCTAAAATGGCTGAAAATTACAATCACATGCCACAATCTGCCAGGGAACAACACAGGAAAAAAAACAAATAATACAAAAGACAAACGTAAACAACGGTAGAAACTCGAGTATAGTCGGACTTGGTACCGGCACTAGCAAGGCAAGCGATAGGGTTATAAAAACATGCTTATGGGTATCGAACCCCCCCCCTTTATCTGCCCCGTTTCCCTATAGTATAATTAACATACGAATAAAACTCAATACAGGTAGACTAACTCTATGAGCACAATTTTAAAGGAAAGAAAATAACAATACGTAATTTTGAAAGATGAGTTAAAAGTGTGATCGCCTCTAAACTGCCGGCTAGCTCAAGGAGCCTAGTCTGCTGGTTAAACACTGTCGCACTATGGAAGCAAAATCAAACTGAAATCTTCCCGAAGGGTTTGGTCAAAAATCATCATATAGTCCAGTAGACATCGGCAGTATCATTGATGTTCACTTTGATACTGGATACTTAGTAACTTGTTTTCACTGTGACACAAAAATGTCATAATACCACAGTAGGAAGATTCAATAAACAACACTATAGATGAAGGAAACTACAAATGTATTAGATCTACATCTCTTTGGACCTACAACCCGACTTTGACGAAAAGTTTCATTTAAGTTCTAAAATTAAAGACAAAAGGGGTGACTTTAATTGAAAACTATCAGTTATCCCTAACATGGAGAATAACTTTCCTTCTTTTTATGCTTATGGCGTGTATGTTCCACAATTGCTTCGTTACGCGAGAGCTAGCAAAAATTATTTGCAGGTCAGACTTCACTGAATATATTTTCCATAGGCGGCCATTACACAATGTAACGTTTTGTGAATTTTGTTAATAATCTTAAATTCACTTTATGCGGCGCTATGATTTTTTTTCAAACTGGTACGTCTGCCAAGTAATATATCCAAGTAATGATCCTACATTAAATTCCATAAGAACATTCTATCCAACTTGGATATGCAAATTACCCAATTTGCCTGTCAGATCCTTGGACACACATGTCGTCATCGATGAGGTTTCAGTATATTTTACATTTAATGAGGGTCACTGAATAAAAATGCTTATCAATCCGGAAGTGTTTCACTTGAGCCTTTAAGAACTCAGATATTGTCAATATTGACAGTTATATGCAAAGTGAAAGTAGCATGGCTTTGTTTCTATAAGTACTACTATGCCAACAGCTGATTGGTCATTTAGTAGAGTCTAACCTTAGACTTTCTCATTAGACATAGTTTTATTCGTGACCGCCCCATTATTCCGTGCTTCAAAACATTCCGTCTCATACGATCATTAAGAAGTTCTTAAAGAGATGTCAATTCCTTGTGGAGAATTTAAAGTTTGGTCCGGACTGTGATTAAAGATTCCATTTTCAATTATTACTGATATGATCTTTTTTCCGCTGTCGACGACATATCAGTGGAACTGCTGTTGAGTTCTACTGGACATACCTCAAGGGAAGGGGAGGTTGGGCTTACCATAAAATCGGTTTAATACACCATTTGCTTTGGGTTTTCATTAAGTACTCTTACGATATTTCAATAGGATTGCTTTTAAGTTGTTGCCGGACACAACCACAATGGGAAGGGGGTTTTCATTAAGTACTCTTACGATATTTCAATAGGATTGCTTTTAAGTTGCTGCCGGACACAACCACAATGGGAAGGGGGGTGACCCGCCATAAAATATGTTTAAGGGAGCACGAGTGTCAGAAATTTTGTAATAAGAATTAAAATTCTGACCTTTTGTTTTGAAGAACACTACAAATGGCACAACTTGAGCAAAAAATTTTGAAAATCCAAGTAGGAATTTTTGAGATATAAGACGCCAAAATTTTGGCGGGAAACAGATCTCTCTAGAGTTTTCCTTCAATTTGCATAAGATGTTTATAGGCCTTTAAATATATGAAATTATAATTGGAACTTGATTACATTTTATACACAGTCTATTTTATGTATTTTAAAGTGACTTATGACCAAGAAAATGTGATCCATGTGCAAAACATTTTAGCACTGTTTGAATGGATAAAACCCGAAGATAAAGAATGCTTCTGAAATCTGACGCTCGTACTCCCTTAACCCACAATTTCTTTCGAAATGTCCGTCCCAACACTAAACCATTGCTGTTTAGAATTTTTCTGATGGTGTTGCACCTGGTTTCCTTTTTTTCCTTAGGATTTCTACTCGTGGCAGCTCTGTTCTGTATTTTGTTATCACCCTCCCACCATTTACACAAACACCACAAACTAACTAATTGTGTTTTCATTTAGTCAATAAACTGGATAGAAAGACACATTTAAATAAAAAATCATGCTCTGTTTTTTGAAACAAATATATGTCGACGCACTATTCAAATTCATTTAAGCACAATATGGCAATATTGTTTATATCGATGCCAAATCAGTTTTATGCAGCAAATCTATAAGCATACTACAGTCAAGTATTAATGAGTAGACAAAAATCATAATATTGTGGGCATCAAGTGGTTGCATTAGTACTTATATGGAATAATCAAAAAGCCTTAAGGAACGTGTGAATTAATTGAGTCAATCAGTCTTCAATGAGAAGAGACCAACTGGGTTTTATATGTATTTCTACTTCTTTAGCAAAAATTAATTTAACTAAGTGTTTTCTTACTTTATATACTAGTACGCAGATTTGTATATTGATTGATATCTTCATCATTGTAAAAGCAATTTTATTCATTGCTTCCAGCGTCTGAATTGGTTTCAGGAGCTCTGTCTGCAGAGCTTCTGGTTCGCCCCTGGGTGGAGTTATAACTACTATATTGCTAAATGGACCACGTAAAACTATTGCCAATTAATCAATCATTTGATTCAATGCTTAAAAAATTCTCAGAAAATGAATGAGGGTTTTTTAGACTACAGAATACATAGACTTTAGTTAATTTGATCTAAAGTCATCTTTTACATAGAGCTTTGTACGATTGAGTCAATAATTATTCATATGGATTCTCCATTTGCAATAAGAATATATTTAGTATGAAACAGCTTTCATGTAAAACAAAGATCATGAAAAGGCAACTTTGCCCCGAGAGACTAAGAACACACCTGCAGTTTCCAATATCTCACCATTGTACCAAAGTACTCTCGTGAAGTTGGTCGTGGGTCTTCGAGAACTGAATCATAAGCCTTGATAATTAATATTGATATAATATACATGATGATTTCTATATTGGTTTTGCTACTTGTCCTTGGCTATCTATATTGAACAAATTCACCCGATAGTCTATGCTGTTACAGAAATTATCATAAAAAATGATATCATGAAAAGTAAGAATACACGGATTTTATCAAAAATGATATTTTACCATCTAGCAGAAAACAATATAAATATAAAATGTATTGTTAAATACGTCAGACCAAACAATTGTCTCGTACAATTCCTAAACAATATATGGTCAAGGCCAAAGTCATTATCTGGACCTTCTGTTAATTGACGTAAATAGTCAGTATGTTAACATCTTGCATTTATCAAATTGTTAAATTTTGGAACCGACTGACTTAAAATTATGTTGCTTTGATGTCCATGTATTCTGCGGGCCCAATTTTCATTTTTAAATTCACGGTAATACGTTTTAGTGGTTTTGACATTTCGACATCTCAGGAGACCAACTGATACGCCATTTATCATTTAACCTTACAATATCTAATTTTTTGTAAATTTTGTTGAAAACTAAGGAGTATCTCCCTCATGCATAGCTCTGTCCTTAGCTAATTTTGGCTTTACATTTAGATCATATTGGTTATTTGTTCTCTATCAGTTTTTAAATATTTTTGAGTAAATGGTCTTCCAAACGTTTAGATTTTATCTGCACTGAAGAGACATAAGTTGTCGAAATGCGCATATGCAGAAAGTAAATTCACAGTAACCTCGGTATTTAGTTATTTGGTGAGCATGATTGATCTTAAGTTTTCAGTTCTTTTCACATAACAATGAATCGTGAGTACACAAATTGCCATCGACGCTCTGAACGTGTCGAATCCTTGTGCACGTTGATTTTGGATTGAGCGGGCTATCGAAAGGAGAGAACTTTTGCTACATTTTAAGATAGCAATTTGTTGACTTGATGCATTGCCTCAATCAGTAACATCAAATAATTTAAATCATTCCTCAATTCACGGCACGGCGAAATCTAATATCGGGCGAAAAATTAACATTCGGGATTTTCATCCTATCCGTTTCAGTATTGATTTGGAAATAGAAGAAACAAACGCTTTTATATACAGAGATAAAAAAAATTCAGTGTGGAAAAAGTAAAAAAGAAACATAAAATTGGAACTTTAATGCTGAGTATAAAAATGTCATAAACAATTAACTTTGTATCGTTTCCTTTGTTGAACAGTATATTTGTCTGATCAGTTAGATGCTCAAATAGATTGATTGATTGATTAATTTATGTTTTAAACCAACCGTTCAGCAATATTTCACTTATATCGTGGCGAGAACTGTTAAGTATATTGAACAATTATAATAAGTATATAGAAATATCAATATAAAACCATATAGCTTTATACAAGTAAATAAATGTGTAAAATATTAAAAACAAAATGAAAAAAAAATGGTTTAACTGTAGTAACCTATAATTATTTAATGTCGTATTAAACCTGAATGTAACGAAGAGATCGTTAGGAAAGGAAGAATTACGGAAGTATGACAACGAATAATGAGTGTTATTTCAGTTGTTATGTTAATTCTCAGTATTCATCGTATATAATCGTGCCAATTACCAACATAAACTTGACAAAACCAGATGGCTATGACATAACAAAGGAAAAAGATGCTAAGATGTCTGTTTTATACTTAAAGTAAATGCTTACTGTTCTTAAAGAAAATATATTATGTAGAGAAATAATCTATTATACATATAAAACAATTTCACAAAATGAAAATTTTCTGTCATATTTTGTTGTTTTAAAAGAACATCATGCTTATGTTAAACAATTCGAATAATGGCTCTGAATATTTACTCCATTATCAAATGTACCTTTATACTTTCGGTATTTTTTTTATTTGCATCGAGTTTGATGACTACAGTTTTAGAGAATAATGCAAACCACATGCAAGGATTTAAAGAAAGGGTCATGTCATAATTTCATAATACTACTAAAGTGTTTACGCACTCAATGAAATATTACCTTCTGTTTATTGTAAGGAATAAAATGCAGATTTAATGGCTGAAAGGTTTTAATAGTAATGATGAGATAGATTGTAATGCATGTGAAATGTCAAAAAATCTTTATTAGTCTTAAAACTATTTACCAAAATTGTTAAAATTGCACTCTAGGGAGGAAGGAAAACGACAATAACCAATATTCTCTTTATAATTGATCATTGTGATTGTAAGACGAAAACAACAGATTATCTGAAAAACATGTTTTAATAATATGCATCATGCAACCAGCTTCTCCTTAGAGTTAAATTTATAATTACGATCGTGCTAATATTTAACTTTTACCTTAATACCAAATACAGTAATTTTAGTACAATAGTTTATGAACAGTTGCATAGCAAGCCCAGAGATATTAATTCAAGCTCGCTGAGCTAAGTTCCGGTAATAAAAAACAAAGAAATATTTTGTAATCCACATTCATACTCAAAGACAAAAGTTAGATTTTCAAATTTTAAAACGCAAGGTTACAAGACTCGGGGTACAGAATGCCCAGTGTCACGAGATATACAAGTAAAATCTGTTTTAAAATGATTTAAAGGGAGTTTAAGCTTCAGACAAACGATTACATTTTTTAATTAGAATGATTACCTTTAACTATTGTTGCTAATACAAGAACATTAGCAAAAAAGTTTTAAAAAATCCTGTTAATGTTTTAGACATATAAGCGGCTCTCTCTAGAGTTTTCTTTCATTTTCTTTAAGCTGCTTCTTGGGAGTTTATAAAGAATTGTACAATTTTTTAAATTACAATTGACCAAGAAAATACGAACCACGTGCAAAAAATATTTAACCCAATATATCGAATGCCTCAGGACACTGGTGCTCATACTACCTTTACCGAAATAATTTGTTCTTTTTAAAAACATGAACTAAGGACAGAAGTGAGGGAAATATAATAGTAATAGAAGACTGTAAATTTTTAGCTTTTTCCTTTAAGTTGAATTTCATAGCATGGTAACAATGAATTCAAATATACCTTCAATAGCCTTCCCAAGCATTAAAAAACCAAATTTTCCAACATCATCTTTTCTGCTAAATACTTCCTAGTATTCAATCAAGATTTCTTTCGAAATATGCTGTACACTAGATGTCAAAACCTAATTATCTACCTTGATAAAGCAACAACAAGATCAAGTCCATAGAACAAATAACCATATCATAAAGTAGATAAGATTTGCTGGAAGGTCTTAATTTCTTCAATTTGTCTCTGATGTATCACAAAAACCTTTGCATTGCTGTGCACGGTTACTTTTTTTTAAAATTTGGCGGCCCATATAAACATTAAAAAATATTTAAATATTTATCAATTATGGACTTTTTACGAGGTCAATATGTTATATATGGACCTGTTAGGTTTATATTGACCGAGGACAAAAAATATTTAAATATTTATCAATTATGGACTTTTTACGAGGTCCATATATAACATATTGACAGAGTAAAAGGTCCATTATTGTTATATTACATATGTAGTTTTGGTTGTATCTCATTGCATTTTTGCTCTAGTAAGATTTTGTCAACACGTCTGAATTTATTTCCAAGTAGAAGCTCTGGTTGAAGGCGAAAATGAAATCAATCTGCACACCGACAAGAGTGAGTTTGTTGCATGTGTGCAAAGGCTAATATATGCAAACACATCTGTTATATTCAAATAAAAGAAACCAGAAAACTTTTTTTGTTTTCCTATATATGTGCAGCGCTTAAAAACACCGTGGGACAACTTTTAATCTATTTGTATCGATTTCGGCTGTTTAATATCTCGGCTCTTAATATGTGTAAAGACCGTACTTTTTATTATTTCTATTATCAGATCTTTCGCGGTGAAAAAATGAGACTTAAAAGTCAAACTGGAAATAAATTTAGTTATATAGCGTCAACATAACTATAAATAGAAACATAGCGTCAATATATTTAAAAATAGAAACATGGCGTCAATATACGTATAAATAGAAACAAAGATGAAAATACGTTAAATATTTTTAAAATCATGTGACTGTTTCAGCCAATGAAATTGATAGGATACTTTGTCATATGTAATATTGTAAAATAATAGTTATATATATCCATTTTATGTTTTTATAAGTTATTGAATACCTTTAAGAAGCCAGAAAAGCTGGGACATAACTTACATTCTTTGCTTAATAGGGGATATTGACAAGATACTCTGCTTTTATCTGTTAAATTAGCTATGAGATCTAGTGACCTGAAAATTTTACATACATAATGGCCTCTCACTGATACTGCCGATGTGTACTGAAATATATGATGATTCTTGACTAAATCCTGCGGGAAGTTTTGAGTTGGATTTTTCTTCCGTAGTGCGACAGTGTTCTACCAGCAGACTAGGCTCCTTTAGCTAGCCGGCAAATTAGCGGCGAGCACCCCTTGACCCATCTTTCAAAATTACGCATTGTCATATTTTCTCCTTTCAAGATTGTGGTCATGGAGTTAGAAGTCTACCTGTATTGGGTTTTATTCGTATATTTACTATACTATAGGGAAACGGGACAAATAAAGAGGAGCTTTGGTTACCCATAAACCGGTTTAACCCTACTGCTGGCTTTTGCTAGTGCCGGTACCAAGTCCGGCTGTCCCGAGTTCCTATAGTTGTTTACGTTTGTCTTTTGTCTTATTTGTGTTTTTCCTGTGTATTTCCCTAGCGGATTGTGGCATGTAATTATAATTTTCAGCCATTGTAGGTGTTTCCTGTTGTCCCTTTTATTTCATCTATTGTTAGACAATTAAAGGCTAATATTTCAAACATATACAAACCTAGAAGTAACTTTTCAATTTTGGGGATTAGGGAAATTCGTTTTTTATGTTTCCTGGCCCGAAACCGATTTTGTTTTGAAACTTTACATATCTAAATTTTAAAAAAATGATCAAAACCACGCTCGCATAGCTCTGTCCTTGTCTGACCTTGGCTTAATTGTATAGATCCTATTGTTAATTTATACTTTATCTGCTTTTACACATATTTCGTTATATGGATTTCTAAATGATTTGATTTGATATGCACTGAAGAGACAAAAGTTGTCGAAATGCGCATATTCAGAAATTAAATTAACAGTAACTTCGGTATTTTGTTTTTTTATATTTATATTTATAGCCCAATGTGATACAATCTCATAAACAATGTGGCACATCATCAACTTTTTTCTTTGAATACTGTAGAAGAAGTAACTTGATTGTGAACAAAGGTAAAATAAAAAGACAAGAGAATTTTTAAAAACTATCTAGCGTAAGGTTAGGTGTTTCGTAATTCGTCTCTCAAATGAATGTGCCTACGCTTCATATGATTGGTAACCATAAAACAACATTTATATAATGCATCATGATGACCTCAACTGACAGATGTTAAAACAAAATCAAAAACTCAATAACCATTGGAAGCGAAATAAGCGATACAGTGGAACATCAAAGATTCCATATGTTGACATACATATTTTCGTTGTTCTACTTTTTTTACTTTGTATTCATATTTTCTTACTTTGAGGTCTTACTTTTTTGTTTAGTATTCTTACTTTTTTACTTTGTGTTCCTACTTTTTCACTTTGTGCTCTTACTTTTCCTCGTTGTGGTCTTACTTTTTTATTTCTTTGTGTCATAACAGATTGATATACAATAGCCTTGTTGTACAATGCAAACGGACCTGATTGTTTTGAATTCGTTAACAATACCAAGTCTCCATTTTTTTACAATACATATTCTTTATTTCAATAGATGTTGATCATTTCATCACACCTAGGAATTGGCGGATAACAGGACAACAAAGTAAAACAGTAGGACCACAAAGTAAAAAAGTAAGACCACAAGGTGAAAAAGTAAGACCACAAGGTGAAAAAGTAAGACCACATGGTGAAAAAGAAAGACCACAAAATGAAAAAGTAAGACCAATAGTAAAAAGGAAAGACTACAAAGTGAAAAAGTAGGATTATAAGGGAAAAGTAGGACCACAAAGTAAAACAATAAGACCACAAAGAAAGGAGTAGGACAATAAAGGGAAAAGTAGGACTGCAATTAAAAACTTAACACAATGAAATGATACATTTCAACAAAGTCAGCTTTGGCGTTCAAAACGATACATATTGCACAAATATTTGCTTTTAGATATCAAATCTTGTCAAAGAAACATCAGAGTAATAAGTCACTTTGTCAAAGTGTACGTAAGATGAGAACTTGTAAATAAAAGCTGCAAAACATTATCTTGGATATTTATATACTCAATACCCTTACGGCAAAGATAATTTGAAAAGAGAGGTTATTCACTATGTCATCGAACACGGTCACAGTATTTTTGTTGTATAAATTTCAAGATTCTAACCAAGACATCATTTCTTGGTGGTTTGGTGTCATCAATCGGGAATATATCGCTGAAAAAATTATAGTAAAACTGTTCTACAAAAATATAAAGGATGCTCTGTTTATGCACCAATCAGTAGTCCAGGATCTGACATTACTGATTTTGATTATACCCTGGACTGACCCACCCACAGTGTGACAGATGATGCATACCCTTTCGGTGCACCCATTGTCATTCTGGCTTTTTGGAGTTCATACTGCTAGTGCTTTAGCTTTTAGTGTTGTGCTTGTGATCTTCCTTCTTTGTTTGTTTTTGTTTTGTTTGTTTTGTTTGTTTGTTTTTTGTTTCTTGTTTTTTGGGGGGATGTAGTGTCTTTAGTCTTCTGTGTTTTTTGTGTTTTTGCCTTGTCTTCGGACCTTGATTTATGTAATCTTGAAGTTTGATTCTAAGGTATTCTACTGGCGTTGTTTAAGAATTGTATAAATAGCCAATTCTAGAGAGTCAACAAGTGTGATTGTTAAGTACCGGCATAACCAAGTTTCCACTTAAATCTGACAACAATGTTTGTTTTGTTTGTTTGTTTTTTGTTTCTTGCTTTTTTGGGGGATGTAGTGTCTTTAGTCTTCTGTGTTTTTGCCTTGTCTTCGGATCTTGATTTATGTAATATCTTGAAGTTTGATTCCAAGGTATTCTACTGGCGTTGTTTAAGAATTGTATAAATAGCCAATTCTAGAGATTCAACAAGTGTGATTGTTAAGTACCGGCATAACCAAGTTTCCACTTAAATCTGACAACAATGCATGACCAATTCAAAGTAAGAGGATGCATGTTTAGTAAGTTGATAAATAACATGTGAAAAACGCATATGAAAATAAAGCGAAAAAAAAACAAACAAAAAAACAAAACACTATGTGTCAACTTTTACCTTTGTGAAATCCGTTCATATTTTTTTAATATTTTTCACACTCATTTCTGATCTTCGAAATTGATAATTTTATTATTATTTCTGTTATGTCATGTCGAGTAAGGATTTTTTTTCCATTTCTACATTGGACCCTAAGGGGGAAAATCAAATATCTTCTAAGAAATTATTAGTCCAAAACCAAATCTTAGTCACAATGGTCCTGAGATGGTTCCTTAGAAACAGGTATCAGACAGGTCCGTACTTCATCCAAGATGGCCGCCAGCTGGGAACATAATTTTTACATCTGACCCTATGGAAAAGACATTCAAAGATCTTCTTCTCAAAAACTACTAGTCCAATTAGAACCAAACTTAGTCACAATGGTACTTAAATGGTTCCTTCTAAAAAGGTATCCGATAGATCTGTACCTCATCCAAGATGGCCACCAGCGGGGAACATAGTTTTAACATTGGACCCTATGGGAAAATACATTCAAAGATCTCCTCAGAAACTATTAGTCCAATTAGAACCAACTTAGTCACAATGGTTCTGAGATGGTTCCTTCCAAAAAGGTATCCGACAGGTAAGTACTTCACCCAAGATGGCCGCCAGAGGGGAGCATAGTTTTACCATTGGACCCTATGGGAAAAGACATTCAAAGATCTGCAAAACATTTTATTAATGATTTCAGCACTATGTTTTATCTAGATTACAAGGGGAACCCATTTTTTGAATGGCGTTCTGGTATGGGTTGTAATGGAAAAAAACTGAAATTTTAGAAAAAAGGTATTCTGCTAAATTTTATGTTTTTTTTCAGAAATATGTAAACACTAGTTATTAAGGAGAGGTTGTAATGTTTTATTTATAATAATCATTACCTAAATTATAAGGGGAACCCCTGCCCAAATTATTTTTAAAGGTGGTCTGAAATGGGTCGAAATATATAAAACATTCAAAAAAATTTAAAGATCCTTTCAGAAACAACTTATCCAACAATGGTACATTAATGGTACCTTCCAATAAAGGTATCCCGGAGGACCACACCTCGTCCAATATGGCTGCCAGCATTAAGATAGTTTATATTGGATTCCATTAAAAGAATTAGGTCTCTGAAACCACTTATCCCATTGGTATCTTGATCACAAAAGTCCTCTGGTAACACCTTCAAATTTGCATTTGTCATGTCTTCATCCGATCTAAGGTATCCTTCAGCAAGGAACATATTTTAACATTGGACCCGTTGGAAATGCCTTTTGTGTCAGCCATAGTCCACGTGGGCGATACAGGCTCTTGAGAGCCTCTTGTCTAGATCTGTTTATCAGAATTCAAGTATTTTACATTGTGAAGCCAAGGTTTCATGTTGCTTCTGATTTCGCAGTTTGAGATCTAGGCATCAAAATTTATTTGTTCACCTGGCCCAAATAGCCGTGCGAGGCATTTTCATCACTTGGGGTCCGTAGGTCCGTTTGTTTGTTATCCGTCATATACCTTTAAAACAATTTTCTCCTCTGAAACTGCATGACCAATTTATATAAATTGAGCTTTAATCATCACCAGATTATGTAAATTGTGTCCTACGAATATTGCAGAAGTTGCTTAAAACATAGGGATGAATTACTGTTTTTGACAAATATTCCAAAAACTGCTTCGTGTATCAAAAGTCTGTCGGGGTAATTAATAAACATAGCAAGATTTTGCTTCCCTGCCAATGAAAGAAATTTGAATATCCCATTTTGGAGTTCTTGTCCTCTTTCCGTAGAATGATAAATATTTTCATAATTTTCAACTTATACACGCATATTACAAACAATAAAAGATAATTTGATTTACAACAATAGACTGTTAGGCTGGTGAATACCCTTGTGGACCTCTGGTCCACCAGCACTGACATCGGCCAAATGGTTTCAAAATACTGAAATGCCGAAGTTGCATAATAAACAGTAAATTTCGTTATGCTGTACACGTGTTTCAAGGAGTAACCCCTCATCAGCAGTATTAGAATAAAATAACATGGAAATCCATATGATAAAAAAATATCGAACTAGAGGAATGTATTCGAAACGAATACTATATCTCCCCGTCCTGACATAATTTGTTCCAGGGGTCATGCTTATAATACTAAATGATTGACCCGGCCTGACTACCCTCACAGATAACTTTTCCTTATTGAAAAAGTTTGAGTTACCATTGTCAGCTGAGAGTAGATTAAGTGATGCATATTTTTATGTGCTTTATTTTACTGTCTTTACATGTTTAATATAACATAATCTTGTCAAATTATTTTTTTGAAATTGAGGTATCAATTTCATAAATACCATCCAGTAGTATTATCGCTGATTAAAGTGTCTTATGTAGCAATAACAATAAAAATTTTTAGGTGTAACTATTAACTGAGATAAGAAAAAAATAATTTTCCCATTAAATCGGAATGATGAGTGGAGGTTGGGAATACATTGTATATTAGTATGACGATATTCCAAATGTCTGTAATTGTAGTAGGTTTATCATCAATTGGAACTAATATTGAATTTATCAGACTTTTTCAAATAAGACACTTACATGGTATATTAACTAAGCTGTGCAACAACACAATGCTAAGCTGTGCAACAACACAACTTTCATTCGTCTGTTCACTTGATTTTATTCGTCTGTTGGTTTTTAAATTTTACCTGTTTAGGCTGCTATCAGTACAAATACTATTTTTAGTAACAATTTTAATTAGCAAATATCTCATTAACAGTTTGACTAATTAACACATAAAAGTACATGGACATAGATCAAATGGAATAAAAAAGATAACAGGAAACACCTGATAGATCTTGAAAATTTGGGCATCGTGAGTACAGTGATTTTTGCAAACTAGCGAACACAAATTTTGTGACGGAACCCACGAGTAAAAACAATATATCTCCCACCACTCTGAGGCGGGAGATATAAATATAGAAGGCCTAATTTGAAGAAAATCTGATGACCGATGTATTGCAATCTAGGTCAAATATTTGTGATTTTTTTTACATTTATCTTTTATTTCAAAACTATTTAAGACCATAGTGATTATTTTCCCTATTTCAGAATTCAGAATTGCCATTTAACGATTTTCGGATATCTCATTTTGGAGTAATTGCTTTCTTTCCGTTAAATTGTCAAAACTTCAAATTTTCTTCTTGCACACGTGTATTATAGACGATAAAATATTAACAGATTTTTTAATTTACAGAAATAATTAACGTGACGTGCAATTTTGGAGATAATCGGATATTATTAACCCAAATTGCAATATTAATCTGAAGTGGAAAACATAGTTCAACATTACATAAAGAGAACAAATCATTCTACCAGTACGAACATCTCGCAAACAGATGCTTGTTGATATGAGAAGGAAATTGAAGTTGATGGTCAACATCACGAATTGTTAGTCTAAGAAGATTAAACGTACACGTAACCAGCGACTGATACAAGATCTGTAGTAGTTTTTTATTTACTACCTCTACCGTTGGAATGTTAGTCCCGAGGTTCACCAACTCAGTAGTCAGTAATTCCATGCTTAATCGAAATCCAATTTTATATGGACATTTGCAGTATCTTAATTTAAGAATATTTGCTTTAACTTAAGGGGTATCTCCCTCGTTTAGCTGATTTCAGCTGTTTATTAAGATAATTGTTTATGTTATTTGTTCTCTATCAGTTTTTACAAATGTTTGGTTTATGGTCTTCCAAATGTTTTGATTTGATCTGCACTGAAGAGACATTCAGTATTCTGCACTGAAGAGACATTCAGTATTCTCTGATACTAGTTTTATATCCTGTACCTGTTTTACTGTAGATAATTAGAGGAATACATCGGCAAACGAATACAGAAGCAAGAACGAGGAAAGGGGAAATTCTAAAATCATAAATCCAAAATCACGGCAATTCACAGAGACACGAATTGAGACAGTATGACAAAGACATAAACAAAAAAGAACAAGAACGTCACAAAACTAAAGGACTAGCAGTGTGAACCCCTATAAAAACTGAGGTATCATCAGGTGCTCCGGAAGGGTAAGCATGATCTGCTCCATGCATGGCACCCGTCACACAGCCAGCTAGAATATGTTGTTGAAAGATCTCCATGTTTGGTGGCTGATTGGTTAATATCATTTTCTAACCCTTAAGACAAAACCAATTAAGATCCATGGTACGTGTTACTTCTCTAACCCTCAAACAGTACCATGGTAGAAGATTGAAAAGCTTTTAATAATCTATTAAGAATTCAGACAATTACCAGGACAACTGTGTAACACATACATTAACAATGAAGACAAAACTAAAACTTACAGTGTGATATACAAGACAACACAAAGGAAGTGATCTCGTAAATGTATTCTTCATATACAGAAAATAAAAACAAGGCCCGCATTTCTTTGATAGTAAAACAAAAACTAAACCCATTCGTATAGTGGTCATTCATACATAGCTGACAATATGTTCTGCTTCCATGGGGTTGAGAGTAAATAGCGTTTTAAGTAATAGATGAAGCACTTCTTTATCTCCGAGGCCCCTCCGAGGAGTGATGAAGAAGTACTTTATGTTATTTATATTCCAGTACTACATCTTGTCAACATAATCTGTATTGCTAGTAAAAATAGTAACAAACCATTATCTATGATGACATTCCTCTGTAAATATTGTTATTTCTGTGATTTGTTTAGAAAGTAAAGGCTTCATTTTAAGTCGTAAAAAAGTAGGAGAAATTTTAATAATAATAACATCCTGTATGATGACATTTTTTCTGTTTTTTTTACCAAGAATCTGCACATCTTTCTTAATAAAAGATTCAACTGGAAAACAAGTATAGTATACGACTTTTCTTATATCAGACATGACGTCAACAAACTTCTAGACATTTCAAGGCAAATGAAGAAATGATCTCATCGTAATGAATTATGACGAGACATTTCATTGTAAGACATCTTCAGTTCGATAAGACTTAAAACTGTATAATATGAAAAAGAAAGGAAATGGGGTAAATGTCAAGGAGACAACATAAATGTTATTTAAAAGATGAAATAAATTTTTAAATATGTAGGGTTGCTCCATACATTTTGAACTTAATATTTTCGAAGTCATTTTGAAATCATTTGAATAAATATCCCCTACTCACCAAGTCCTTTTTCCAATAAAAGATATGTCGTGCAATATCACAAAATCTGAAAAAGAGTAAAATGTTCATAATGGTCATATCAACAACAAAAAGGAACATTAAGGAGGCCAGATCACAAATTTTCACATTAAACTTGTCATTTCTGGGGATTTCATTAAAAAATGGTCGTTACTTTGGATATTTGATTATATTATATAATACGTTTATATTCTGTTGCTAATTCTGTTTATGTTCTTCTCAGTATGATGATTTTTCTTCAATGCCGAACCTTTTATATTTTTTTCGTCTAGCCAAGTAAATGGGAAATGCAAAGCTATTAGTTTACGGAAAAGGAGATATAAAATTTGAAACAAGAGTTGACAATTGTAAACTGCCAGACAGAAAAGTTGAGAATAGCACTTGAGACTACAAACACCACGTGAGAAATAAACCTCAGCATATTTCAGTCATAACAAAATGTTTCAAGTTGCCTTGCCTGGAAATAAGAAACTTGTCTGGAAATAATTAAGATCCTTGTCTGGAAATAAGATCCTTGTCTGGAAATTAGAAACTTGTCTGGAAATAAGATCCTTGCCTGGAAACAAGAAACTTGTCTGGAAATAAGAAACTTGTCTGGAAATAAGATCCTTGTCTGGAAATAAGAAACTTGTCTGGAAATAAGATCCTTGCCTGGAAATAAGAAACTTGTCTGGAAATAAGATTACATCGAAAAGGTAAAACTGAATAGAACGAAAAACACGGAAAAAACAATTGAACTAAAAAAAATGAAATTACATACAAACAACCCCACAGGAACCAGATGGGAATGTGTAAAAACTCATACAATGCCAAGACAAAAATTCACTTGAATCAAAACATTTGGTATAAAATAAACCGATAGTGGCAAAAGAATGTTTGTAAAACGTGGCTTCATTCAATAGCATGGCTTCATTGTTTTTGTAGTGCTGATTATTTTCTACATATGACCATTACGACAAAGTGTCGAAAATCAAACATAAGAACATATATCAAACAACCTTAACATGCAAGACTAAATAAATACTTACATTGTAACTTTAAATTTTTATAAAATATAATATTTCAATTGTTTCGATCAATCATAAAATATTAATCACACGACTTATTGATTAAAAAATTGGGTTTAACAAAATACCGAACAGAAGTGTCAAGAGCCCAAATGACAAAAAGACAAAGAAGGTGCAATAGCACCAGAAAAATAATGAACCACAATGCTCAACCAACATCGGATGGGAAATCTTCTAACCGAAGACAATCGGAGATCGCTCTATCCTCAGAAATGTCAGCAATGAGTTTTGATCACTTCAAGACTCACTTTGCCGCCTATTTATACTGCTTTGTTTTTAGCGTCACTTGATTTTAACGCTCACACCTTACATAGTGGCAGAATAATAAAGCCATTTATAGCGGTAACTATCCGATAGAATTGTCTACTTGGTAGAAAAATGAAATGAATACGAAAGATGAAAACGTCGAAGAACACCGTATTGTTTGGTATCTGAACAGTGCTTGCATTTACGACCTAAGAAGACCCCCGATCACAAATTAATTACTTGATTTCAGGAAGTGCTCTGTGAAAATAAAAACCGATGCAAATTGTAAATCTTCGTGGTAAACACAGCATGCGGTCATTTCATTTAGTGTCATTGGCTTACTTTGAAATTATATAACAGACGCTCTAAAGCAATCGCACCTTATACAGCAGGATACCTTTTATACAAATATTCAAAGAAGAAATTTATTGGCTGACATTTCCTTAATACTGTTATGATAAACAAAAACCATGATGCTTTTGAAATAAACTTCTGATGAATAATCAAATTTGTATCCTGTGATGAATGTATTTTACTGTTCTTATTGACTTCAAAAATCCGATATGTGACGTTTCAAATAAAATAAGGCGGTTTAATTAAGCATTTTTATTGGTTTAGGAAATTTTCCAAGTAGAATCAAATTAGAAAAAAAATGTATTGATTGATTCTGATGCAAATGTTCTTAGCAGATTGGAATGCTTTGATTTGAAACATAAAAGACTGAAACACAACTGAATTAAAATAAAGGTTATATAGGGTAATTACACTGTACTACAAATGTATTTTCATTCCTGAATGTAGGTTCCCTTTTTTAAACGCTGAAAACTGATAATAGTGAAGTAAAATAAAAACACAGCATTCTTCCCTCAGACTTGTATATTACATTTTATGAAATTTGTCTAAACAGCACAGAGGAATGCCACGCTTCTTTAACGTTAAAACAAATATAATTCAATAATTCTGTCAAAGACACTACGAAAACAAAACGAGCAAATATTTTCTTCGCATTTTCTTCTGTTGAGCATTTCTTTTCTCACAACCAGCACCAATAGGAATCAGATATTTATATATTGATTGATTTAAAAACTGCAACACTGTTACTGTATCCATTTCAACTGCAAAGGCCTTCTATATAGTGTGATATATTGTGTTAGAGCGTAAAACTAAAACAGGTTATCTTTCTTTTAATTCCGTATTTCTAATAAATAATAGTCCCTTCTGGAAAAAAAAATAAGTTTCGGTCTGAACTGTGATTCCAGATCCAAGATAGATCCATAGTAGTGTAATGGACATTTCTTATCATTATCTACGACGTTTCCATGGCATTTACTGTTGAGTTTCTAACGGCAACTACCGTAATGGAAGGGGAGGTTTGGTGCGCCATAAAACCGGTTTAACCCACCATTTCTTTTGAAATACCTGTATCAAGTTAGGACCATCGCGGTGTACAACTTTGCCGTTGGCCTGGTTTTTTGCACCTACTTATTTTGGATTTTGACTATCGGTAATTTTGTTAATAATCTCTTTTCCAGAAGATTCAATCGTAAAATGATATTGCAGTTAAAATCTAAGTGAAAAAAATAAATTGAAATGAATATTGAAAAACTTATTAAATTTGCGTCATCACAATTCCTTCCATTGTAAATCAAATTGTGACTAAATATTGCTTATGTTTTCAGTTTATTCATATTGCAATTCTCTTTTTTTTAACAAAAAGACGCAAAAAACCCGCAGATTTAATAGTACATTGGGTGTTTTTTCTAGTCCTTAACAGCATGCAAATCAAAGAGGACAAAAAAAATCAAGGTTTGGAGCCAAATGTGTTTAAAAATAAATGTAAGTCTTGTAATGTCATATAAACTTCAGAAAGTTGAGTTAAAAGCAATGAAAGGATATAGAGTGAATGAAAATTTCTACAAATACACGGTAAAACCAAGCAAAAGACCAACGCTTTCCTCTTAAAGTCAACTTTAACAATGAGTTTTGCTCAGACCTCATTGTAAGACGGCATCTAGCAATTGTTTGGGTGGAATTCATTTCTACATGAAACTCTTACATGGGAGTTTACACTATAATTGCCTTAGTTCTGAATGTGGTATGTTTATGGTGAATAAAAGGATATGGAGTAAATGCACATGAGACAAAGTCTTAACAAATACATAGTAAAAAACAAGCAAAGGAACAACGCTTTTATTGTTGTTCTTCATCTTGAAGTCACCATGAGGCCTTCAACAATTAGCTTTGCTCATACCTTATAGTAAGTTCAAGACGGCCCCTAGCACCGGTTTAAGCGGAATTCTTTGCTAATTGTCGAGCAACGCTACATCCATGTCTTTCTTGGTCATGGGTGCGGGATTGTCAACAAACATCAATTAAACTGGCAAAGTGCTCTTACAATCACTGTCATC
>MJUU01019599.1:82997-119069 GCA_002080025.1 Modiolus philippinarum
AGGGCACTCATCAAGTCGAATGTAAGAAAACTTGGCGTTATAAAATAGTGAGATGTGGGCACTTAAAACAGGTGGTCTGGATTACATTTCGAAAATTACAAAAATAATTGCCAAAATTTGAAAGTATCAATAGTATATCCATATGTGAAATTCTCTCAAGCACAAGTACACCATAACTGAAAAATATAGAGATGTCTTTGCTTTGCCTTTGATTTTTCTGTGTTCCCGTTTTTACCATGTCTCTGGACTTTGAATTTTGTGATAACAACATCTCTTGTTACGAAAGACAGAATTACAATTCATGAAGATTTTTCGTAGTTTTCGACATATCATAAATTTAAATATAATAATAGTATATCTTTAGTTAAATTCAAGTTTCATCTTTTATCCTGCAATGGTAACTTTTACTATATATAAAGACAAATCCCTACGTATATTGCCTTGCTGTATCCTGCACAGCTGTATCTTGTATACTATACAGGATATCGATTTATTCCATGCCCACTTCCGGTATTTATGGACAGACAGAAATCCCCAAAAATATTCATTTTTAAATTAGATTAAGTATTGCAGGATAAAAACAATATACAATTAGTGTCTTTAGATATCAAATGTATTTGTACTCGGCACAAAACAGATTGGCTCACCCGTGAAACTGTTTCTAAGCCTTGTACAAATACAGTTGATATTTAAAGACACTAACTATATATTCTCTATTTATCTAGGAAAATATGAAGATTTTTGGCAGAAAAGACAAAACGAAGTGTAGTTATATACAAAACGTTATTTTCCATAAAATATCTTGTACTTTCTCGTCTTTTTACGACTTAAACTGAATAGTGTATTTTCTAGACAGGATACAGAAAATTACAGTTCCTAGAAATGAATGCTATGGCATATCCGGGGGGGGGGGGTTCCGGGGGTTGGAACCCCCCTTTTTCTGGACAGTCATGTATTTTTCAATGAATATCCTGATGTTTTATTAAGAAATATCCCCAAAAATTTTCGCACCTCGCTCTGCTCGCCGAAATTTCCTTTCATTTCAAATTGGAATCCCCTTTTCTAATTGCCTGGATCCGCGCTTAAATTCTCATTGGAAAGGGATTATTTCAGCCTTTTACGAGAGATACAGATAATTTTGACAGGATTTATTACTGGAATATACATAAAATAAAGCATTTCCTTATTTTCCTCGCCATGCCTCGGAAGTTTGCAAGTACATTATCTACTACATATATCATTATCAAGGTCATATCAATATCAATACAAATTCAAATCATACATCCGAATGCTGGAAACTGTTTTATCTAAGATGAAGTGTTTCATTAATAGAAATTTAAAGGTAGGTAATAATCGTACATACTGATTATATTTGTTTCAATACATGTTCATTTGTTAAAATGCGTTTCGTTTTTTTAAGACTGTATTTGTAAAGAAACAGAGATTTGGATTTCATACCTGTTATCTTTACTTGCAGCTACATCAGTTTAAAAAATATCGGACAGACTCAATTATTTGACTGGCGTCTTTGCTAGCAAAAACCACATTTCGCGCCAATCAAATGCAAAATGAATTAATTCATTTATTGACAATATTCAAATGAGAGCAAATTCAATCGTATGCAATTTAAGACATAATTTTGAACATCATGCATATCTATGAACGAAGTAATGTTAATGGTAAACTTATCAGACAGAATTGTCTAAAAATGATATAGAGACAGAAAATAAATATGCTCTTATTTTAAATGGAATAATTGTATTTTAGAAAAAAACGACAGCCAATTGGCAAGAATATTGATTGGTTACCCCAACCTTGAGCCTTAATGTGTAGGAAACGACAATTATCAGTTGCCTTTCATTTCAGAGAATAAGGATTTTTTATCGTAATCCTTTTCTCTGTCGGGAAACTTTTAAGAAGTGATTGTATACTTTCAACAAGTATCCCGATACTTTTAGAAGTATCCCAATACCTTCAACAAGTATCGGGATACTTTTAAAAGGTATCCCGACACAGTATGAAAACTTACGGTGTATCGATACTTGTGCAAAGTATCCCGATACTTTTGCAAAATATCAGGATCCTTGTCAAAAGTGTTCCGATACTTGTTGAAAGTATCGGTATACTTTTTGAAAGTATCGGGAATATTACAATACTTCTTTAAAATATCCGGATAGTTGTTAAAAGTATCCTGATAGAAAAAAGTATCACGACTAAAAAAATATCCTTATACTGTGATGGATGGCCACTGATAGACAATACTTATGCTTAGAACACAGTTCTATTTATACTTGTGCGGTTATGCGGATGTAAACTTGGATTCTATTGGCTGATTAACCACCTACTAAATAACCATGTCTGCCCTACACAAGACAATCAATAATCATGATAATGTAGTGTTTCACCTACATGTAGACCAAAGTCATTCAAAAGCGTACATATAAGAATTGTACATAAGGACAAAATTCACAAACATGCAGTAAGCATGGATAAATAAACATATCGTAATTAAAGTTTAACATAGTTTACTTCCACGTAATGTAAAAACTAATTTCAGCCTGATATTTACATTAAAAAATCAAAATGTGAAATACATAGATACTTGGAATAACATGTAAATTATATGAAATATTTTATTTGCATTCATTTTCAAAGGGTTTCGCTCCATGTATTACGAAAACGCTATGTCATGAAAAATCAATACATCATTCGGCTGTGTATTGTCGAGTACGCGGTCAGTCGACATAGCGTTTATGTGTATAATCGTGTAGTTAAATGTAGGTCATTTTGTAATTATCGTTTTCTTAGTTAAACACAAACAAGTTTGCATAACCGCACAAAAATGTTATCATGCATTGAACCAACTAAAATGATTATTTAGGTAGTGTCGAAAATGGTTGAACGGCGCGACCTGAAGGTCGCTTGCCGTTCAACGATTTTCGACACTATCTAAATAATCATATTAGTTGGTTCAATGCATGATAACTTATAATGTCTGGGTTTTTATTGATTTTATCTGAAGCATATAAGTCGTTAACAGACGCCTGTTCCTGGCACGAGTGTGTGTTCTCGGAATGATATGAACATACGAACGCCAAGAACACAACAATCGGAACGAACTTTAATTTGTTCTGAGAACATACTCCTGCTTTGAGGTGGTGTGTGTTCCTAGAACGGAAATCAAGATGGCGACTGATGGAAACAAATTATAATAGATCGAATGTTTTTTGTTCGTTTAATCAAAGATCAATATGATATGGTGTTTGCATTTTATATAAAAAGTAAACTAAAGACAAAAATATATTTCTAAATATTTTACGAAAGGATATGGAGTAAATGAACATGAGACCATAACACATATGTTAACTCCAACTGCAATAATTTCGGAAATTACTTCCTCATCAGCACTAGAACCCAAACAAAGGAAATCCATAATTTCAAAAGTGTTTAAAACGAAATCCGAATAATCAGTATTATCAAATATAGCTTTGGACAAAACTACGATGGAGGGAGTTAACCCTTAGGTTTTAGAATTTACACAAATTTAGATAATAGTAATTGAACAAAGTGTACACATGAGATATTATCTCATGTACAAGTACACCATATCTAAGAAAAATAAAGAGCATATCAAATAAAAAAAGAACCATTTACAAGATGACTGGCATGATATCGGAATGCTCTTTGAAAGACTTCATTTGATTCAAAATTAGAGTTTTTCCTTTTGTAAGAGCTACTGTGCCTTCATCGGGAGATGAAAAGGTTGGGGCAGAAAATTTGTCTTTAAAATCCTGAGAAAATATCAGGTATTTTTAATCAAGTGCATCAAAAATGTCTTAACACTTGGGACTAATATAACTAGTTAGGGACCGACCATCTAATTTGAAAGTGGGGGGTATGGTTTTTTTCTGGGCAGAATTTTTTTTAACTAGTATGAACAAAATTTTTTTTTGAAAATAAGCATTATTTTTGGGGGGGGAGAAAGCCCCTTTCAGAATATTTTTTTCATCATTTTTGCAGCCAAAAAATTTTTTTTCACATAAAATCAGCTTCAGGTTAAATGGTAATAAACTTTCGTACGTGAAATTTATTTGGATAACGAGTAGGCGGTGCTATAAATAATTTGTAACATGAATAAGCAGCAATAAGCGGTGCTTATTATTACAAAGTCAAATTCAAATTTTTTTATTATCTTAGACCATATATACTTCGTGATAAACAAACATATTGGAGAAAAGAAAATAACAATAATCAGCGACTTGACTGATGCTAATCCAATCATAAAAAACTCAAACTACAATTATAAATTTACTCACGAAAGAGTTTTACGAACATGGTTGCGTCTCAACTTTTCCACGCAGGACCATGAATGATATTTATGCACGAGGTATTTTGTCGGTAAAGACATTCGAATGGTTTTCTAATGGGGTTTCAATCTCTAGTTCGGGATTTAGTTAATGTGTGGATTTTGCCTACAAATACTGTTTTCAACCTGAAGAAATCATAAGGATGACAACGGCGAATCCAACCTTCGAAAAGGGGATCTAGAGAAGGGCTGTTCCAGTCGATTATTGCCATTTAACAAACTTAACTAAGGGTGTAAATTTGCATTAGGCCAGGGACAGGTGTAAATGTATGCATTCTGAGCATGTAAATGCAAACTGGAAAATACACATTGTGCAAAATGCTGTTTCTGTCTATGAAATGGAAGAAAAGGATCTTGTAACTTGATTTGAATCATGAAAAATTGATGTACCCACTCTGAGCTATTATTTCTATAAAATTCACACTTCTTTGACTGTTTTTTTTCTGACTTTGCGTTTTTTGCTAATTATAGGGGAAGAGTGACTCTGATTGAAAAAATAAAAGAAGATACAATACGACATTATGTTTTCTATTACTCTACAAATTTCCAAGATCTAACGAAAACTTTTGATTGTTTGCATGTTTTTTTTTTGGCCATTTTCATCTCTCGTAATTAGCTTTTAACATCAAAATAATGCATAGCAAAAATACTTTTACATACTAGTATAGTTTCACACACGTGTAAATTTTCATACTGGTGTAAATCTTGAGCATGTAAATGCAGACATCTTGTGTGACTTTTAATCACTTTTATTTTATACTTGTATAATGTCTGACCGAAAAAAGGTTAGATTGTACCCCACTGTATAGGCGGATCACTTGGATGGCGTTAGTGGTCGAGGAATATTTTTATACGCCCGTTTAATGACGGACTTATTATGGTATGTCCGATTGTTCGTCCGTTTCATAAGTCGCAATCTAACTTGACAAACATCTGGCCAGTTCACTTCAAACTTTGCAGAGGCATTAGGTATGATAGCCTCGTCAACTAAAAACGATTTTGCTTGTAGTAGTAGTTGTGGGACTTTATTCGTCAAATTTAAGGCAATCTTTTACATGTCACGCTCTAACTCGACAACCAATTTTGCCTATTCACTTCAAACTCTGTGGAGGTATTGGGTATGATAGACTCGCAATCTGTATATTTTTTCGTGAAAATTCGATTTTTTTGTTGGAGTTATGGGACTTCATTCGTATAATTTTAAGGCAACTTTTTACTTGTCGCGCTCTAATTTCACAACCCTTTGGCCAATTCAATTCAAACTTCGTAAAAATATTCGGTATGATAGCCTCATGATCTGTATACGTTTTCGTGAAATTTCGATTTTTCTTGCAAGAGTTATGGGACTTTATTCGTCAATTATAAGTCATTTTTTACGTGTCGCGTTCTTACTTGACAACCCTATGGCCAATTCACTTCAAACTTTGTAAAGATATTTGGTATGATGGCCTCATGATCTGTATATTTTTCATGAAATTTCGATTTTTTTTGTAGGAGTTATTGGACTTCATTCGTCAATTATAAGGTGAAGTTTTACATGTCGCGTTCTTACTCGGCAACCCTATGGCCAATTTACTTCAAACTTTGTAAAGATATTTGGTATGATGGCCTCATTATCTGTATATTTTTCGTGAAATTTCGATTTTTCTTGCAAGAGTAATGGGACTTTATTCGGCAATTATAAGGCATTTTTTTTTGTGTCGCTTTCTAACTTGACAACCCTATATGGCCAATTCACTTTAAACTTGGTAGAGGTAATGGAAATGATGGATTCATGGTTTGTATACTTTTTTTATTTTTTGGAAAGAGTTTTTGCACTTTATTTTTCAAATTTAAGGCAATTTTATATGTTACGCACTCTAGCTGATCAATAGTTTGATCAGCTCATTTTAAGCTTTGCAAATTGATTTATTAAAGAGATATCAAGCTTGACTAGGCAGTAATAGGTGCATTCTAAATTGAGAACCTCTTTCTTTAATCACTTAAAGTTTTGAATGGGTGACGATTTCATTTTTTGAAAAGTTAATAAACATAGTAATTTCCCTTTCTAATAAATTAATCAAGCTTTTTTTGTGGCATAAAATATAATGTTTTGTATTATGAGAAACCTATTAACGGAAATGAAATATTCGACAGTCAATAATCATTAATATTTATCATATATATAAAGACTCCGTATTTGAAAGAGATTCTTGTTGAAAAACAAATTATTTTCCAAAAATCAGTTAACAAATCACATTATTGAAAATGCGTTAATAATTATCAGAGCTTTGATAAAAGCCCTTACTAAACTAAGTGATAAAGATTCACAAATATGATAGTAGAAATGGTATAATCGACATTTTGAACTTGCAAAGCTGTGTTATAAACTAAATTCATGTTGCTTTTAATATTGAATTGATGCGTTGTCTGTTGAAAAGATGATAATTTTCATTCGATAGTTGTTTCAAACGAGTCTCCTTTAACCAGCGAATTAACTTTTCCCGATCCCATGAAATTATTGGAATTAATCTATAGTAAATAATGTGACCTAATGTTTGAGGTTAATACTCTCTTTATTCTTTGGAACCATCAATAAACCTGGTAAATATAAATAGCATAATCAACTCAAACGCTATTTTCCTGCCTAAGCGAAACAGAACTAGAAAACAAACTTCGGCCGTATAATACCGAAACAACGGCAGTAGAATACCGAAGGTACAAAGGAGTGGAATTTACTAAAATCGAAGTCCAAAGACATGGCCAAAACGCGAACACAGAAAACAATGACGTTGAACACAGAAAACAATGCCGTTAGACGGATACAAAACACAGAAATAGAAATTACAACATTGAAAACAAAGGCACTCACAGTGTGAACTCCAATGAAATTGAGTGTGACATCAGGGGGTCAATAACAAAATAACTAATAGAAGTATGAAGAGAATCAAAGTGCAAAACGACAAAGTAGGTGTAAAACTACCGGGATATTTTTTATAACGCAATGGTCCTTACTCTGGCAGGCATTTAAAAATAAATGGTGGATTAAAAAGTAGGAGATAATTTAAAGATGTAAAGTAAGTGAGAACAGAACCGCCAGTCTGAAAAGAACGGCAACGTCAGATAAACAAAGAAACGAAGACATAATATGAGCACGGCACAGAAAAGAAATTGAAGACACACATATATCCAAAGATGAACAACATGGACCCGATAAAAACCATTGGTGAGATCAGGTGCACCGGTAGAACAAGCATCTCCAGCTTATTATAAGACATCCGCCGTGTTGAACATGTCAACTCCGGTAGTAAAGTCAAATCCGGTAGAGGAAAAACAAACTTTGAGTTGTTATTACTCCCTTTGGGTCGTTGTCTCTTTGACACATCCCCCGTTTCCCTTCTTTTTTCTGTTTAGTGGCAAAGAGATAGGTTTGCTGATATCTGGGTAAACACCATGCAGACAAGCTATAGCTACTTAAAAAGCAATTAAATCTTAAGACTGTGATTCAGCTTTTAACTTTGGTGCATCCCAATTCAATATATTGAAGGGGTCAATGCCTCAGGTGGTGGACTTCCTTTCCACGGGGGTATTCATTAGCTAAGTAGGCCAGTAATTTGAAGCTGGCCCGAAAACTAGATCGATGTATTCAGAATTTTGTAATATCTAAATTTTGGAAATTTTATTCGAATATTTTACGAAAGGATATGGAGTAAATGAACATGAGACCATAACACATATGTTAACTCCAACTGTANCCGCCGCAGCAGGTTTGCGCCTGTCCTAAGTCAGAAAATTTATTAAGCCTTTGTGTGTCTTGTTTGTTTTCTAGTTAGTTCACTTTATGTCTATCGGAGTCTAGGAAGATGCTTATTTCGCTGAACTTGATTACTCTTTGATTTAGGGGCCAACTCCGACCTACCGTTGGGTGTGGGGTTTCCTCACCGTTCATTGAAGATCTTATGGTGGCTTTGAGTTGTTATTGCTCCCCTTAGGGTCGTTGTCTTTTGACACATTCCCCGTTTCCCTTCTTTTTCTTATTTGAGTTGTTATTACTCCTTTTGGGTCGTTGTCTCTTTGACACATTCCCCGTTTCCCTTCTTTTTTCTGTTTAGTGGCAAAGAGATAGGTTTGCTGATATCTGGGTAAACACCATGCAGCAAGCTATAGCTACTTAAAAAGCAATTAAATCTTAAGACTGTGATTCAGCTTTTAACTTTGGTGCATGCCAATTCAATATATTGAAGGGGTCAATGCCTCAGGTGGTGGACTTCCTTTCCACGGGGGTATTCATTAGCTAAGTAGGCCTGTAATTTGAAGCTGGCCCGAAAACTAGATCGATGTATTCAGAATTTTGTAATATCTAAATTTTGGAAATTTTATTCAAATATTTTACGAAAGGATATGGAGTAAATGAACATGAGACCATAACACATATGTTAACTCCAACTGTATTATTATAATGAGCTGTATGGCCATTTCGGAAATATTCCTCATCAGCAGCACTAGAACCAAAACAAAGGAAAACTCAGATGTATTTTTTCGACAATCGCTGAAGAATCATAAGCCAAAGAAAGGGTTTAGTTATTTTTTGTAATTTTGAATTACATATTTCAATATTTTAAGGCCTGATTTCTTAGGATGTCAAGTTAGTTTAAAAACATATCCTTTACTCTATATGTACAAACTACAACTTTATCAAAAATATGCCAAGCATATTTCAGGACACATTACAATTTAGAGAGAAACTACTCACATTTTACAACGATTTAGTAAATTTTAGTTCTAAATGCATAGTAAATTTTGGTTTTAAATACATAACTTTGAAATTTTCAAAATAAGCACGATTACAAGAGAAACTATCTTCCTTCTGTAATAATACAAAAAAATAATTTGAGGCAAAAAGCAATTCGATAATCTTCAAGACAAGTTTTAACTTGGAACCACAAAAACAAATAAATGAACTCTGTAGGGAAGAAATCTTCATTTTCGTGATAAATTACTGTTTGAACATTATCACTGTAGGAAATTAGAATTCACATTATAAAACAATATTATTCAGTATAATAAACATAGCTGCCAAATGTGTTATTATTATGAATGTATAAATACTGGTTTGGGATATAGGTTTTTTATCAATCACGATGTATTTTTATAGTTTTCTTAATAGCCTAGTATGATTTCGAGTTTTTCAAGTCTGAAATGGATGGAGTATTTCTAGATTCAATAGCTATGAACCAGGATATCATGATCATTGCATATTCTTCTGGTTAGAATAAATCTATGAGAAAAGACATGATGTAATTTTTCACCCATATCCGGCAATCCAAAAGACTGATAACAGAAAAAAGATAAAAACACGCTGTACACATTGTCAATTCATTAAGGTGTATGTTAAATTCTGATGGGAAATTATCTATTTCCCCAACATGGACAGTAATATTCCATCTCCCGCTTAGGGAGTGTGTAATTCACAATTGATTCGTCACGCGATTATACAGACTTTCTCATTAGACATATTAGATATCTCCATGACCGCCTTATTTATCAAGGTTTCAAAAAATTCCGTCTCATAAGATCATTAAAAATGTTATTTAATAGATATCAGTCCTTTGTGGGAAATTTGAAGTTTCGGTCCAAACTCTGATTCAAGATTCTTTTTTACTTAGTACCAGGATGATCATTTTTAACTCTCTACGATTTCAATTACAATTGCTGTTGCGTTGCTACCGGCCACTACCGCAATGTTAGGGGATGTCTGGAATGCCATAAATCAGGTTTAACCCATCATTTCTTTTGAAATGCCTGTAACAAGTCAGAACGAATGCAGTCGGCTGTTTTCTGCTGATTTCCACCTGATTTGTTTTTTTATCTTATTCACTTCGGCTCCTGACCACTCTGTTCGGTAATTTTGTTATTACCCCAATTGACAGAACTGCCGTGAGAAAATCTAACATTTGATGCCTTGCATATAAAAATCTACTATTTTAAGATTTCATGAAATAGTTGAACACTGTTGAGTACTACCAAGCATATATGAAACACAAAGGGAGAAGTTAAATCGCAGATGTCAAGTCCGATAATTAAGGTGAGTCAATGCAAGATGCATTCTAATGCAAACACGTCAGTCACAAGTTGTGAAAGTGTTACATTACACTCGACAACCAACTCTTGATGGCAACCACCGAATTACAAAGTGTTAATTTAAATCGTAAACCACCTCATTACGGCAGCCATAGAACTGACAAAGTGTTAATTTCAATCGTCGACTAACTCATGTTGCAACCACATAATTTACACAGAGTAAATTGCAATCGTCAACCAACTCATGGTGGCATCTACAGAATTTTCATAGTATGAATTTCAATCGTCAAATAACTCGCGATGGCCACCACAGAATTCTCATAGTGTTAATTACAATCGTCAACCAACTCATTGTGACTATCCCAGAACTGACAAAGTGTTAATTTCAATCGTCAACCAACTCATGATGGTAACCACAGAATTTTGAAAAGTCTAATTTCAATCGTCAACCAAGTCATGAGGGCAACCACAGATTTTACAAAGTGTAAATTTCAATTGTCAATTAACTCAAAATGGCAACCACAGGATTCACGTAGAGTTAATTTCAATCGACAACCAACTCGTGACGGCAACCACTGAATTTACAAAGTGTTAATTGAAATCGTCAAACAAGTCATGATGGCAACCACGGAATTTACAAAGTGTCAATTTCAAACGTTAATTAACTCATGATGGAAACCACATGGTTCACATAGTGTCAATTTCAATCGACAACCAATTCGTGATGGCAATCGCATAATTTTCATAGTATCCATTTCAAATCTTCATCCTGATAGCTCTTGATAAAAAGTTTTATACTTAGTAATGGACATCTGTAAAGTCTTCATATCAGGAAAATGCTCAGGATAACGTATCTACTGCGATGCAATACACCGTATACAGTGGCCTGAGATACAATACACCGTTTAAAGTGGACTGAGATACAATACACTGTTTACAGTGGACTGAGAAACAATACAGCGTCTACAGTGGCCTGAGATACAAAACACCGTACACAGTGGCTTGAGATACAAAATAGCGTATACAATGGCTTAAGATACAATACACCGCATACAGTGCCCTAAGATACAATACACCGTATACAGTGGCCTCAGATACAATTCACCGTTACAGTGGCCTGAGATACAATACACCGTATACAATGGCCTGAGATACCATACACCCTATACAGTGGCTTGAGATCGAATACATCGTTTATAGTGGCCTGAGATACAATACAACGTATACAGTTGCCTGAGATGCAATACACCGTATACAGTGACCTGAGATTCAATGCACCTTATACAGTGGCAAAAATGTTACTTCTCACAAATGGGAAATCAACAACAGAAATCGTAATGTAATTCTAGTATTGCTTAAAAGCAGGGTACTTAGTCAAGGGTATGTTACCCTTTACTTGCAGTCATCACTACAAAAGTTTAAAGGTCGATATTACTATCTTGTGGACCGCTATGCGATATCTGTTTCCAAACTCTTTGCCACTTAAGTTTGTCTTGACCTTACTACCGGAGTTGACATGTTCAAGACGGCGGGTGCTTTATAAGAAGCAGGAGATGCTTACTCCACCGGTGCTTCTGATCTCTCCCATGGTTTATATTGGGTCCGTGTTGTTCATTTTTATATATGTGGGTGTCCTCATTTTCTTTTCTGTACTACTCGTGTTATTTCTTTGTTTCTTTGTTTTTTCCGACGTTGCCATTGTCCTTGGATTGTTCTTCAAGTAGTCAATCTTTGTTAAAGACCTGTTATGAGTATTTCTTTTTTTATTCAAGACACTTTAATTCTTGTAAATGCCTTGGACTATTCAATCTTTCTTTTGTCTTTCCTCTGGTTCTCTCGATTTCGAAGCACTTTAACTGATAACTTACCTCAAATTATTTACTTATCCCGAATTATTTACCTCATTAATTTTTATGCATATTCATTCATATTTATGCTTAACTTTGACCTTCTGTTATGTTTCACCTAAATATAAGATGAAGTTTAATTTCATGTGGGAAAAATTTCCCGGTGGATCGTACCTGCGCTACCTTTCTGTAATATCAAGGTGATCAGACGACTTTCATAATACGTCGCGACTACCATCGCAAGTTAACGAAAAGATATAAGAAAATATATTTGAAGTGACAAAAGATCGATAACTCGGGTAATTTTTAAAATACAATCTAATCGGTATTCATAAAATAAAATTAGTAACAATTATCTGAAACAAGATCAATATAAAAGGAAACTTTTTCGTACAAAGAAAACAAATACATTTGTAAACTAATTGATATATATAGTCTAAATAAACTGATTTAAATAAACATGAGTAGAACATTCTATTTCAATGGCGGGATGTCAGCGTTTAGTTTTAGATATATACTTTTTTTTGTATTTTTCATATTCGGCGATATTTTTTATATTCGAGGTCTTTAAGTTAGTTAAAGTATGTTTCGGAGTAATTAAAGTGCTTCGTAAAAAAAAAGGGGGGGGGTAAATTTTTTTTTTAATAAATTTAATTCAATTATTTTAACGAAGCACTTTAATTCAATTAATTACTCTGAAACATACTTTAACTATTACTCATTTTTGAGAACAAGGTAGAAATAGTGATTTTAATTACTGTTCTTGGTTTATAAGATCTACATTGTAATTTGAAACAAGAGCGAAAGAATATCATGAATATATCAGGAGATGAAATAAAAGAAGGAAATAGAAGAACTTTGACACGAGACATCAATAACACCACAAATTGAAAAAAAGTAATGGTGCATTACATGATACCCCGCCACGTTTCACGAAATTCCTATGTTAAAAGGGGCATAACTCCAGAACCCTGTATACCGCTGAACCCAAAATCAAACTTGGCCTGTGTTTTGTGGTAAACAACTTTACATAACAAGTTTGAAGACAGTATGTTATTTCAGTCACAAGTTATGAGTACGATACTCTTAAATTTGCAAAATTTCAGTTTCAAGGGGCATAACTTCAGAACCCCCTTGGACCGCCGCTGAGCCCAAAATTGAACTTGTCCTGAGTTTTGTGGTAAACGGCTTTCATACCAAGTTTGAAGACCTGGTGTTATTTCGTTCACAAGTTATCAGTGGGAAACCCTAAATTTGCAAAATTTCAAAGTTTCAAGGGACATAACTCCAGACCCCTTTGGACCTCTGAACCTAAAATCGAACTTGATCTGAGGTTTCTGGTAAACATTTAACATACCAAGTTTGAAGACCTTGTGTTATTTTGTTCACAAGTTAACAGTCGGAAACTCTAAAATTCGCAAAATTTCAAAGTTTCAAGGGGCATAACTCCAAAACCCCTTGAACCTCTGAACCAAAAATTCAACTTGATCTGCGTTTTGCAGATGCGAATATGCAGAAAAATAAATTCACAGTAACGTCGGTATTTAGTTATTTGTAACAACTAACATACCAAGTCTGAAGACCTTGTGTTATTTCGTTCACAAGTTATCAGTGGGAGACCCTAATATTCGCAAAATTTCAAAGTTACAAGGGGCATAACTCCAGAACGCTTTGGACCTCTGAACCCAAAATCGAACTTGATCTGAGTCTTGTGGCGAGGTAACAAGACACAGTTTCGTTAATTTTGCGAATGGGGTTTTCCAAGATGATTACATCATCTATGGGATTCCCTGCTATTTCAAGGTCCTAACATTGAAAATGTCAACTTTTTTATATTTATGTTTAGAGTTGGACTTGATGATAAAATTAATAGATAACTGAGGTCAGAGCTTAATTTCAAATTTTATTTTGTGTCAACTTTGTGCAAGGGGGACAACTGGATGAACACTGTAGTTTGCCATGTGCTAAATTTTGAAATCAGCTGCCAGGCAAAATAGCAGCTTTCGGAGTCGGTGAACCCTACTTTAAAGAAAGAAGAAATCATGCTCTTTGCAATGAATATAATTTCAATGGTAATTTCTTCACCAGTATTGCTGAAATTTTTGGCTCAACATGGCCTGATTTGGTGCAATTTTCAGTGAAATTTACCGTTTTGTCCACATTTATAATCATCTCAGTTTGAATGTACCTTTGTCAAATTTATTAATATTTTTAAATATCATGAAACTTGAGATTTTAGCTTTCCATTGGTATGTAGATGTCCATATATAGTTTTATACATATCATGTAAAGGAGGGGGTAGATTTTATTGATTTGTTCATTATGACGTTACACAAAATAACTGAACAACTTACATACAAAGTTTGAAGACCTTGTGTTATTTCGTTCACAAGTTATCAGTCAGAACCTCTAAAATTCGCAAAATTTCAAAGTTTCAAGGGACACAACTCCAGAACCTCTTGGACCTCTGAACCCAAAATCGAACTTGACCTGAGTTTTGTGATTTTTGTGATAAACTTGCATACGAAGTTTGAAGACCTTGTGTTATTTAGTTCAAAAGTTATCAGTCGGAAACCTTCAGAGGATGGACGGACGGACGGACGGACACTTCGTGTGGCGGGGTATAAAAAGAAAAGGTGACAGAAAATGCCTATAATGACTAAATTACGTATTGCCATTTTCTCTTCCTTCAAGATTGTGGTCATGGAGTTAATAGTCTGCCTGTATTAGGTTTTGTCCCCATGTTTATTATACTATACGGAAACGGGGCAGATAAAGGGGAGGTTTTGTACCTATAAACCGGTTTAACTCTACCGCGTGCTTTTGCTGGTGCCGGTACTAAGTCCGGCTGTTCCGAGTTCCTATCGTTGTTACGTGTGTCTTTTGTCTTATTTGTGCCTTTTCTGTGTAGTTCCCTGGTAGATTATGGCATGTGATTATGATTTCAAGCCATTGTAAATGTTTTCTTTTGTCCCTTTTATTTCACAAATGAATTAAAATACAACGATAGGAACTCGGAACAGTCGTACTTGGTACCTTGAACAAGCATAAGCTAGCGGTACGATTAAGTCTATTTTGGATACCTTCACCTCCCCTTCATCTCTTCTGATTCAACATAAAACAAAAATCCAATACATGTAAAACATTAATTACAAGATCACTATCTTGAAAAAGAAAATAATGAGACATAGAGTAATTTAGAAAGATTGGTCAAAGAGTGTTCTCCGCTAAATTGTCTAGTTCAACTAGCCTAGTCTGCTGGTATGAAACTGTTGCACTACGGTAGCAAAATTCACGAAGGGTTTAGTAAAGAATCTTCGGGAAATTTAGTACATACTGCAAGATCAGTAAAAAGGCTAGTGTTCAAAGCTAGAGTACTCCGTGTAAACTTTCATGAAAACCAAGAGTGAGATCAGATGCTCTGAAAGGATCGTGTTCCGTATACGGCAAACGTCACACTATCAGTGAGTCAAATGGTAAAAAAACGAAAACAATACCCGAAGACTTAAAACCTAGCTAAAAATGTTAGTTCTGGTCTGTGTCACTGACACGTCCTATCTATTTATGATGTGTTGATGACGGCCACATAATTTCTTTGATGACGAAAGTACCAAAGACTGAGGATATCCTTTTTAGCAGTTTGTGAAACAATGAATTTGCCCTTTTAAATCAATTACATACTCAAAAGTAACGAACTCATTACGACATATAGGTATATTGCTGTGTAGAAAAGGGAATTTTATCGCAGGGCAGTTCACATCGATAAGTTTGTCGTATTGGTTAATTAAACAAATTCAAATCATTAAATCAAAAATCCAAGCATTTGTTATTTTTTCATTGTCACTTTACTTGAACGTGATTGTTGCTATATTTTCCAAATAACTGACAGTGCAAGATTTCTAGTCAATTTTTATGGATTTCATAGTGCATTTTTCTGAAGGCGTTGTTCGACCCGTGGGAAACCCAAATGGTTGTATTCATACAAATCTTGAAACAATACGAGACAAACTTCAGATTTTCAATTGCAGTATTTTCTAGTATTTCGATACAAGCAATCGAAATTAAATTTTTTGGTTTTTTTTTTGTTTTGTTTGAAAGTTGAATCTATTAGAATAATGTTTTTCTTATATTTTCTGAATTAGAGTTTCAAAGTGACTTAAAAGGTCTTATATCTATTGTTATAATTACTACATGTGGTCAAACATATGCAATTTATGGTATTTCCCTCATTCTTTGAGCTTATTGTTGATATTTGCACCACAAACAAACAGAGTGACATAAATTATAAAGGATATCCTGCACATTCATATATTTCCCATTTGCATTGTTTTATGTCATGACATTTTAAGACAATCCAAAGAAAATACACAAAAAGCACATTTTCCAACACGTGTGTTTTACAACATTCTACATATAAAAAGGGTTGAATTTATTAGTAATTCCCCTTCCTACGGCCCAACCTTTTCTGTAGATTTTTTTACACATTTTTCATTACCAAAAGAAAATAAAACCCACGCATTGGATTTTATTTCTTTACAGTAGAACTTTATACATGTTTTCTCAAACCATTTGTTGGTGTAATTGTGTATAGTCATACATGTGCTGACACACGTGCTTTTATATATAGTAGTTGTTTACCACTTCCCTCCCACACCATGAAATATAAGCAGGTATGTGTCAGACTATTACTCATGTTTTGTTGAATGTCTAGCGTGAATTATGAGAATTAATATATTTCAAATGTTCTTCATTCAGCAATGAACTACATTAAATGTTCCCAGGGAGAAACCAATCAATGGCATATGCTCGCGACAGCAAATATATAATAATTCTCTATCTAACATTCTGCAGCAAAAACATAAAAGAGATTGGAAGCCTTAAAATATTACGATAATGTAGTATATAAAGCACTTCTTTATCTTCCGATGCATTCCGAGGGTAGATTAGGAATCGCTTTATCTTATTTATATTCAACTACTACATCTTGTCAAAATTATAACAGCTTCTATATAGTATCACTCTATAACAAGCCATTATCTATGATAGCATAAATTTGTATAAACTGTAATTTCTGTATTCTGTTAGAATATTTGTACCATAATGTCATTAAATGTAATCAGATACCCTGCATTAGTGCTGTTTTTTCATAATATCGGGTCAAATTTCTGAAAGACCCTTCATCTAAATTATTAAAGACTTCAATTTAACATGGACCATAGGATCATGGTAAAAATAAGTTATACCATTGGGCTAACGCCCTCAAGGGTATTACTACTACAAAATATTTAGTATAAGTCAGAAAAGGATCAGAAAGTAGGAGAAATTTATAAAAAAAAAAGCGTTCTGAATGATAACAAAACTCATATCTTTTTTTTTCCAAGAATCTTCACAAATCTTAGATAAACCGCTAATTTACTTTGGTCTTTTCAGTAAAGGCCATGTCACACTATAATGTCCTCGCAAACGTATGCCAACATTCGAGACTAGCGCACTTGCATGACTTGATAACATACCGAACAAATTCACAATGTTCGGTATTTTTTATTTATTACCACTGAGCTGATGACTCTGTTTGTGGACTATTAGTCGCCGAGGATATTCACCAAAACCAGTAGCCAGGACTTCGGTGCTGTCCCGAAAACCGATTTTATTTGGAAACTTAAAATATCTAAATTAAGATTCTTTTTTTAAACTAAGGAGTTTCTCCCTGGAATAGCTCTGTACTCAGCTGATTTAAGCCTTCCTATTCAGATTTTTCTATCGGTAGTTTGTTTTATGTGAAATTTTTCATATATTTAGGTAGATGGATTTCCAAATTTGATTTGATCTGCACTGAGGAGGCATAATTTGTCAAAATGAGCATCTTCAGAAAATAATTAAAAGTAACCTTGGTATTCTTTTTTATCTTTTCCTGGTGGAATATTAGTCTTCGTGGGTATTCACCAACCCAATAGCCAGTAGCCACCGCTGCAGTCCCCTTAGGGCAGATTTATTTAGAGTAAATTTAGTAAATGATCCGAGTTGTGATTGTGGTTGTCCGCTGGAAGACGCAATCCACTTTTTTCTAGAATGCCCTATCTATGTTAATATTAGAAAATCAGTACATATATTCTTTAAGGCCTCTTGTTTCACCCACTATCGAATATTTGTTGTTTGGTTCAGATGAACTAAGTAACAATACAAACACCATTATTTTCAGACAGGTTCAAAATTTTATCCACCACTCAAAACGTTTTTCAAATTAGCTCGACTACCCTTTATTATTTAATATGACATTTTTTAGTGTACATTTCTCTTCCTCTTTGTCTCTCTCTTTTTTCTATTTGTTTGTTTTCAATCGTTACAAAAATGTATATTGAATTTATACATATGATATAATATCCCTGTTGTCATTTTGTATAATTGTATTAGTATACAGTATGGAGAGAACCTCGTAAGTTGATATAACTTGTGTTCAATCCAACTGTGTTTCGACAATAAAATAAGTTTAAAGTACTGCTGGCCCGAAAACCGGTTTTATTCACAATCTTACAATAAGCAATGAAGGGACATGGAGTAAAAGCAAATGGGACAAAATCTCTACAAATACGTGGGAAAAACAAGCAATGGAACAACGCTTTTACTGCTGTTCTTCATCTTGAAGAATATCTTAATTAAAAAAAAATATTGTTTAAAAATAAGGAATATCTACTTCTTGCATAGCTGTGTGCTTAACTGATATTTTGGTAGTTTTTTCTCTCTCAGATTTTACATACATGGTATATGGATTTCAAAATATATTGATTAATCTGTACTGAGGAGACAGAAGTTGTTAAAACGCGCATTTGCAGCAACTAAATTTACAGTAAAGTAAGTGATCAGAACCGAACCGTCAGTCTAAAACGAACAATCCAAGGATAATGGAAACATCGGAGAAACAATGAAACAAAGACATAACTTGAGCACGTCACAGAAAAGAAAAATGAAGACACACACTTATATACAAAAATGAACAACTCGGACCCAATAAAGACCTATGAGTGACATCAGGTGCACCGGTAGAGTAAGCATCTCCTACTCCTTATAAGAAACCCGTCGTGTTTAACATGTCAACTCCGGGAGTAAAGTAAAATCCGGTAGACGAACAATTAACTTTAGGGGCAAAGAGAAAGATCTGTTGTCATCTGGTATAAAGCTATCCCATAGCGGTCCACAAGATTGTGATGTCAACCGTAATTTTCTGTAGTGTTGACATCAAGTTATGGGAAATATACCCTTGCTTAAGTAGCATATTTGTAAGCCACCGAGCTCCATCAAGGTAGTCACTGTATCGACAACAGGCCCTTGAGCAGCAAATGAGTTGGGAGATGTAAACTCCATATTCCGGTGATTTTTGAATGTTGTTACATTAAGAAAAGAGAAGTTGACTAAAGGAAAATTGAAGTCATGGCGTTCGTCATACAGCCTAGTTTGTAGCTAGTTTGTAAGTGTACCTCTGTTATCAATTTGAAGATGAAGGTCAAGGAACGAGGCCGATGTTGAACCTTAATTTCGAGGTCTTTTGGATAGATAGGATAAAGAAAATCACTATATCGAGGGTTGTTAGTGATAAAATATAATTTTTATAACGGGAGCTGAATTAAAGTACTGGGCAAGTAACATCGTTTTTTTTAATTTATTATACCCCCGCTCCGAAGGAGAAGGGGGTATACTGTTTTACCTGTGTCCGTCATTCCGTCAATCCGTCATTCCGTACGTCACAACTTTCGTCAAGCTTTTCTCTGCAATGGTAAATGATTCAAACTTGAAATTTTGTCAGAAGCTTTGTATAAATGTGCCATATTGTGGGATGCATTTTGAGATCCTTCGGAATACTACTTCCTGTATAACGTCCGTCCGTCCGTCCGTCCGTCTGTCACAACTTTCGTCAAGCTTTTCGCTTCACTGGTAAATGATTTGTCAGAAGCTTTGTATAGTCATGCCATATTGTTGGATGCATTTTCAAATTTGTCTGAATAATACTTCTTGTTTATCCACTTAGTCAATTTTTATTATTCTTTCTGGCCTACACAACTATCATCAAGCTTTTCTCTGCAGTGAGTAAAGATACAAACTTGAAATTATGTCAGAAGCTTTTGTTTGTCACAAGCTTTGTATAGGCCTGTCATATTGTGGGATGCATTTTTAGACTTATGGGGAACTACATTTTGTTTACCAACTTAGTTAGGCTATAAGATGCTGGAAGTTGAGAGCGGGGGTATTACCACCGGGCTGTTGGACTATAAGTCCCCGAGGGTATTCACCAACCCAGTATCCAGTACTTCGGCGTTAGCCAGAAATCCGATTGCATTTGGAAACTTGCAATATCTAAATTAAAGAAAATTTTGTTTAAAACTCTGGAGTATCTCCTTGCTGCATAGCTATGTTCTGAGATAATTTAGGCTTTCCTGAAAATTAATTGCAGTTGGAGTTAACATATGTGATACGGTCTCATGTTCATTTACTCCATATCCTTTCGTAAAATTTTTCCTTATTATAGTTGTTTTGTGTCACATTTTAAATAGATTTCGGCATCATCTGCAGAAACTTAATGGACAGTAACCTGTGTATTTTGTTATTTACTAGAAAATACGTCGATCTCGTAATAAATAGAAAAAAGAAGGGAAACGGGGAATGTGTCAAAGAGACAACGACCCAAATGGGAGTAACAACAACTCAAAGCCACCATAAGATCTTCAATGAACGGTGAGAAAACCCCACACCCGACGGCAGGTCGGAGTCGGCCCCTGAACAAAGAGCAATCAAGTCCAGCGAAATAAACATCATCCTAGACTCCTATAGACATAAATTAAACTAACTAGAAAAAGGACAAGACACACAAAGGCTTAATAAATTCCTGACTTAGGACAGGCGCAAACCTGCTGCGGCGGGGTTAAACTAGTTTTATTGGATCCAAACCTTCCCCCTACAGCCAATGTGATAAATCAAAAAACAATCGTAACAACATTAAAATTCAGTTGGCAACAGGACTGAGTCAATTGTGAAGAACTAAATATACGGACAAAAACATGAAATCACAAGAGACTACTAACAGTTAACTGACATGCCAGCTCCAAACCCATCACCAACTGACAAAGTAAGTTATGCAGCTTCCACCAAGATCCCTTCCTGTGAGGAGTTTAGAATAATGATTTCATGTATATACCGGAATACATAACCCATGTCCATGCAATACAGATTTTAGAAATTTAGAATGTGTTTAGGTCTTAATTGTGTTCTTGCCCAGGATGTCAGGAGGTAGAATCTTATTATACACAATAGATTTGAGGTATTCATTAAAGATTCTCCCTATAATTATATTTTAGGTTAATCTTTGATCTAAAAATGTGCAGAATCTGGGCAGAAAAAAGCCAAAAAGTGTCAACATACAAAACTGATTTTTCATAAAACTTCAACTTTCTAATCAATCTTTTTATGACTAAAAACTGAAGGTCTTAATTTTTAAACAAATTGCAGAAATGAAAGTTTGTACAAATGAATGTCATCATATTAGTAGTGTTTTTAGACAGTGATTCTATATTGGAAGGAATAATTACAGCTTTTTTAACGAACGATATAGAAAATATTGACAAAGTAAATAACATATCTTCTACATTTGTAGTCGACATATCCTAAGAAATAAAGAAATATACACTACTTAGTTTCAATTAATTTGTTGTTTTTATAACAAGTTTGAGATATAATTATATGTATATTAAGAAAATTTGAACTTTGCATGGTTAGAATATTCAAGGCAATAAATATGTCTTGTTCAAGTACAACAATGTCAAATCATAACACTTATATCCACAAGGATTAAAGGGATAATTGAGAGCAAGTAGTTATGGTAATGCATACATGATAGTATATATCATTAACTTATTAATAGGGAAAATCAAATCTTAATAAGATAGATATAAAAGCTACAGTTCATTATTGGCTTGCAAAAATTTATATACTCCAGTTTTTACAGCAAGGGATTCATTCAAACAAAAAGCAATTACATTTGAGCTTATCTGACAAATTTTAATTTCAGTTTGAAGTAATGTCAAAATCAAAACCAGTTTACCGGAAATTGAAGTGTCAATCAACATTTCTCTTTATTTTAAACTAAGACATGTTAAGATGTTTTAATATTGGAGTATATATCTTTTCAGGCCAGACAATCCATCACCTACAATGTTTGTTCTAGCTTGGAGTGTGTTTAACAGATATGTGTTCTTGTCCGAGACAATTATTGTCCTCATTTTAAGATTTATTAATGTTTATTTATGAAGAATTTAGTTTTATTTGTGAAAGTAGTCAGTGTATTATAGATATTTTTTCATATATTGCATCCATCAAATAAAATAAAATCAAATGATTCTCGTATTTTTTTTTCGTATATAAATTGTCGAAATTAACAAAGCCATAATTCGTGTTATTATTTTTTCCGTTTTTTATAAGTACACTATTTGACCAATTAACGTATTTAAACGGAAGAAGCTCCCATGTTATTCATAAGATCCAAATAAATATGGTAACACAGACATATTACCTGAATTAACTTTTTCTTAAACCCTATTGTCAATTTTCCTTCATAATTGACTTCGATTCATAAGATCTTTTTAATGTAATTAACTTAAAAACAAGATCTTACAGCATTGGAAAAGGGTATTTCACAACAGTGAGATGTGGGATGTTTGTTAATACACTAAGCTAATTATTGTAATTAGAATTAAAATGCTGACATTTTGGTTTGAAGAGCAATGATACATTAGTAATGGAACAACCTGAGCAAAAAGTTTTGAAAATCCATCTAATAATTTACGAGATATAAGAAGTCAAAATTTTTGCAGGACCAGTTCTCTCTGGAGTTTTTCCTTCAATTTGCATTCGCTGTTTAAATACTTTGAAATATATTAAAATACATTGGCAGTTGCACTATTTTACGCATTTTAATGTGACCTATGATCAAGATCAATGTGGAAAAAAATTCAACCCTGTCGAAATGGATAAAACCCGAAGAAATCGAATGCTTTTGAAATCTGACGTTCATACTCCCTTAACCACAATAATAAGTCATAACATGAGTTCACAAATGTGATTCTATCACCTAACTGAATTACCTTATTTTGTGATAACCGGTCCTTTTTTCATGTCGGAGTTAAAAGTTGTTCCACCAGACTTTATTGAAAATATTACAAAACTACAGCAACAGGCTTGTATTTATTTGCAGGAAAAAAAAAACCCAATACCGTAGACACTGGGTAGACATTGAAATTTGGAGTCAATAATAGGATTCCAGATTACAGAGGATATGTCACCTTTTACTAGCTGATATTATAACAAAGGATTGATAAAGGTTCTATTGTGACCAGTACAATTGTGTCATGTTATAATATTTTACTACTATTTTAAAAGTGGATTTATCCGGCCTAAAGTAGAGTTATCAGTCAAAATTCTTGTAAAGAATCTGAATATATATATTTGAGGTAAAAGGTAAAAGTTTTTGTTAAAGAATTGATTGATACATAAAAATATCCATTGACAGAAATCATGTTGACGATGACAATTACTCAGTTTATTATTCATGAAGATTCAATTATACACTCAGTACAAATCAACAAATAATGACTTTTTCTATAAAAATGATAAAACGAATTTGTTGGCATAATTTGATTTTCACATCCGTTGTTGTCAAAGCATTCTCAAAAACAAGCACTGATGAGATATTAGTTTCCGAAATGGCCATACAGCTCATTTAAAGTATTGCAGTTGGAGTTAACATTTGTTATGGTCTCATGTTCATTTACTCCACATTCTTTCATAAGATATTTAAAACAGGAGTTTGTCTTTTGATGCAGTGTGGATTTGGTAAAACAATTCTCCGTGTTAGAGATGTATGCTCTTTATTTTTTTTTTAGATATGCTGTACATGTACAGTGAGATTATATCTCATGTGTACAGTTTGTTCAATTACTATAATCTAAATTTATGTAAAATCTAAACCTACGGTTTAACTCTCTCCATCGTAGTTTTGTCCTTAGCTATATTTCATATTACTGATTATTCGGATTTCAATTGGTTTTATGCATTTTAAACCTTTTTTTTTAATTAAGGGTTTCCTATGTTTGGGTTCTAGTGTTGCTGATGACGAATTAGTTTCTGAAATGGCCATACAGCTCATTTAAATTATTGCAGTTGGAGTTAACATATGTGTTATGGTCTCATGTTCATTTACTCCATATCCTTTCATTACATACGTAGTTTGCTATTAGGAAATTTCATGACCTTTAGAGATAAGGGATTGTTTTTGCATACTCCCAAATTTTAAAATTCAGCTATAAATGTTGGAATTGCAATAACCAATGAAGGGATATTGAGTAAAAGCACATAAAACAAAGCAAAAGAACAACGTTTTATTATTTGTTAGTCTGTTTCTTCAAATTCATCAGAAATTTTATTTTTGTAAATTTACGCTGATGCTGTAGGAATAGTGCATATCGTGTAAAAATGCCTAGTTCGACAAGTTCTATCAAACTAAGAAGGAGAGTATTTCTCCATTACTGATGGCATCCATTGTCATGGCAACCACTACAAAAACTTTACATTTCGATAAAAATACAAGTTTTCTGCTAAAAAATATGTTTTCTTCCCAGCAACTAGTCATAAGGGAAATTTTCTTATTTATTTTTGCTACGAGTTGTCAAAAGTCCCAAGCCTTTTTTTTTTCGATCTGCAAACACAGTCATGGTGAATCATTGAAAAGATATGGAGTAAATGCACATGAGATAAAGTCTCTACAAATGCATGGATAAAACAAGCAAAGGAACAACGCTCTTATTGTTGTTCTTCATCTCGAAGTCACCATGAGGCCTTCAACAATGAGATTTGCTCATACCTCATAGTAAGTTCAAGCCGGCCCCTAGCACCGGTTTGAGCGGAATTCTTTGCTAATTGTTTAACAACGCTACATCCATGACTTTACTAGTCATTTTTTAATTAAACTGGCAAAGTGCTCTTACACTCACTGTCATCCGTTGCAAGACAAAAGCACTAGTGTCTTAAGCTAGTGGACGATTACAACATATAGACAAACACAGGGCACTCATCAAGTCGATTGTAAGAAAACTTGGCATTATAAAATAGTGAGATGTGGGCACTTTAAACAGATGGTCAGAATTACATTTCAAAATTACAAAAATAAATGCCAAAATTTGAAAGTAAGATAGTATGTACATATGAGAAATTCTCTCACAAACAAGTACACCATAACTGAAATGTATAGGGAGCCTACACTTAACTTTATTTCTGCAATCGCTAAGTACTCGGTTTATTCCCAATGGATTTCACTCTGAGAACCCAAAACTCCAAAGCAATCAATATAAAAATTCGTGTTTATACCCCTGTCACTCTATAAAGTACAGCGGTAAAGTTATTCAAAATGGATTTCACTCTGGGTACCATAGCCCCAAAGGTATCAATTCAAAAAAATTTTGTTTATGGCCCTGTCACACTATAAATCACAGTGCCAAGTGTGCTAACGTGTGACAGTATTTTCGTACAAGCTGCAGGTTTGCGTTGTATAAGTTAGAGACACGTTCTTCGAGTGAAGAACTTCCAACTGATCGGACGAAGATCGTCGAAGCACTATACAGACGTTCTATAAATGCTAGAATACCGTTATCCCTTCGTCGAACGTTAAGTTCGCTTGTAAAACGCCTTTGAAACTTCACGCCGTTACACGTTTTGTGCAGACAAGTAATCGATCAGTTTTCCGTGCGTTATAGGTCGTTAGCCTGAGGTTATGAATGCGTCCAACAAGATAATTTCTTCAATTTCTCGGCGTGTGCCAACGTTCTTACAACATAATATAATGTGACAGGGCCTTTGATGTACAATCCTTGGACTGGCATCGTTTATTATCATTAATTATTATTACTTTATTATATATATTCTTTTAAATTATTTTTGGTCTCGTATAGAGGGCTTAATTTTCTGTCCCTACCCATTTATCATTTTTTCACATTTGTTATTTCATTCCACTTATGTCTTTGCCCTATACGGGGTATGTCAAAGTTATTTAATTTAATGCTTTGTTTAGGCTAAGAGGATCGTTACTTCACCTGTCATCACAGCCATTTAGTTTGTTTTCCAGGGCCCTTTGAAGACAGCAAGGTCGAGGATCTAGGCCTATCCTCACCTCTACCTTTTATTTTTCTATTATATTTTTACATTTGACACAATATGTGTATTTATTTATACTTGTACCTATTGTTGCAGTTCGACAGGCATTTCAACTTGTTCGTTTTTTTATGGTGACACGAACTGCTTCAGAGCATTCTTCATTTATTTTGTTTGCCGATTATTATTCTGTCTTGAGACAGAAGATTAAAGCTAAGTTGTATATAATATTTTGTTACTGTTGTTGTTAGTTTTAAGGTAGCACAACAGTCTTCTAAAGAAAATTTTCGGTCCCTGATTTTGAAAGGCTGTAACTTTGTTATTAATAAAGATACAATGACAAACCAGGTATCAAATTAAAGGAAAATGATCAAATTTGCTCTTAATGCTCATGTTAAGAGTATTCCTTTTAAGTATCAATGTCTAATTTACCGTATTTGGCAAAAATTTGAGTTTTTGAGGTAATATTTTTAAAATGAAATAACTTTTACATCTTTACTGGCAGCTGAATTCTGTTTGCTTTATTTGAAAGATCCATTAACATACTACAAAACCGTGTATCAGATTTTTGATACAGAGCTGCTTTAAAATTATATTATTTTTAAATTTTGAAAAAGCATAATTTCTTCGAGTTAAAATTTTAATTTCATTTATTTTCAAACCAGATCCTATATCAAATATATAGCCATTGGATTAAGGTTTTAAGGTGATTAACACACTCGGCGGAAAAATTATCATCTCCACATGGTGTCAGGTGATGATTTTTTTTTTACCTTAGATGTTAATCTGCACTATCACCTTTATAATATGTATCATGAATCGAAATGAAATATCGTTCTTATCATTAAACTACACCCTTTTAATAAAACAATTCATAATGCCTTCTTGAAAATATCCAAGGTTTTGAGTATCTTAAAATATTGAAATTAATGAAAGTCGGATATTTTGCAAAGGAGGTAATTTTTTCAATTTGACGTTCAATTTAAAAGAATTTTGACTTTGTAGGCAGATTTCCTATTATTGTGAAAAATGGTACCGAGAATTTTTACAAATTTTTTATATAATTCATATGCATGGAGAATCTTTAATTTCTAAGTTTTGGTGAAATTGAATTATAGGATTTTCACCTATAAGAAACTTAATGAAGTGTTTTCAGCTAGGTTTTGACAATGTACTTTCTTTTGCACTACGAATCAACACTTAATGCGTATCATCAATATATCATATTTAGGTCTACAAGTTTCTAGGCAAAAGTTTAGCAATAAAGGGGCTAATTTATACCGAATTCATTTGAAAATTTATAATATCCGAATTTATGAAAATTTTGTTCAAAACTATAAGGAGTAACAAAACAAAAGACAAACGTAAAACATTTGGACATCCATTGTCTATAACCTGGTAGAGAAAGAAAAGCCACAATCAGCTAAGGAGAGTTGTTATTTATACCGATTTTTATTTTTAAACTGTACAGTTGTATATTGCCTCATGGTGGTTTCTGAACAGAATTTTTAACACGCCTAAGATAGGGGTGTTTCTGTGACTCATAAATCAAAATTTTTACGGTGAAACTTTTCAAGATGTTTGTTTGAAGTATATTAGTACATATTTGTTGCATACTGCAAATTCAAGAAAATTGAATTTTTGGAGAATTTTGGTTACCCCAGGCCTACTACATTAAGTATATTCGGCAATTTATCTTAAAGATTTATTTTATGTGATCTACAGTCTTATCAAATCATCATTGATTTAGGAAGTGCAGGCGAATGTTGGTATTGTGTGCTTTCTTTCTTATTAACTACAGGGACTTGTATAGAGATTGATTGAAGACATAATACGGTGCTCCTCTGCATTTTTTTAAATAACAAAATACCGAGGTTACTGTAAATTTGGTGTCTACATATGGCCATTTCGACAACTTATGTCTCTTCAGTATTTTCTTTTCAAATAGCTTCCTCCGAATATGTCCCCTAAACATTAGTTTATATGAACTGCAAAAGTGCAAATCAATTTTGTAGGAGCTGAACAGCACCATATCGTTAAAGATAAAAACAAATTATGTCTTGCATAAATCTTGAACAAACAAACCATTGTTAATTACTTGACTTTGCCTTAGATTACCAGTGGGACGTTTCAGTCAGTCTAAATTAATTCTACAAATATGTTTACTGTTTTTGTTTTCTATCATTAGACACGAACCAACTAGAAATAATTAAAATAGCTCTTCACTTTCACGTTTCTATTAAATTGGCACATGGCGTAAATTGAACTTTGTTTGATAAAAAGAAACTAATTTGCTGAGTTTTCACAATCAAGCAGAGGTTCACCCTTAGTTATTCAATGCTTTTAATTGACATTTGCAGAAGACATTTATCCGGCAATTATCTACTGCACTGAATCCCGATCGGTAAAATAAGCCTTTTTATTTAGCCCACTCCAATATTCGAACACAGTAAAGACAAATAAAAATGATAAAATAAAGAGATACACTCCGATTAGGGGCTAGAGCTTCTGACGATTTTATATCCTGACTAGTTTTGGTCCTTTCATTGACCTTTACCCACGGCTTCAACGTGAAAAAGTCGAATTTAAAATTGTTGACGTGAGTTACAATCATAACCTTTGATAACATGAACTGAATCGGTGCATTGTGAAAGAAAACGTTTACATTATTCAAATTCCATGTACCAATAACAATTGTTTACCGTAACATTACATCCAGAAACAGATGAAGGTTAAGTAGTAACCGGCTACAGGCTACTCCTCAAGGCGCCAGTTGGGTGTGTCTTTTTACCGCCGAACACCGCCAAACACCACCGAACACTGCCGAACACCCCAAAAACACGATTTCTTAAATCACCGAACACTAAATGTTGAAGAAATGATAAAAATATATCACAATTTCAAAGAATTTTAAAGACAGTCCAACAAAATACTCTGCAAAATGACGACTGTTGCCGACTGTCCTGAACATTCAACAGACACGAACACAACCGAACACCATAAAGCAAGCAGAACATATATAACGTTACACCGAACAATAAATTTGCAAAAATATAAAAAAATTCTATCAAAAATTATGTGGAAATTTTAATTTTTATAGCACTGAGTCCGCAACTTATATGTAGCTGTTGTTATGTATCCATTAGGCCTGGGACTAATATTAGTCACAGATTAGACAGTATCAAGATACCCGACCGTCTCATTTGAGGTTATTTCAGAAATATCAATTTAAGATGTGAAAAGTAGTGTATTTTTATAGTTAATATGAGTATTTTATTCATTTTATTTTATTTATTTATTGTTTGTTTAATTAACATGTCATCCTGATCGTTGGTGTATACAGGGACTATACATTATACAGAAATGCAACAAAATCAAGCCAGTATTCTTGAGCATGAAGAAAAGCATCACCATGAAATTGCTGATCGAATGACAAACTTAGAAAATATGAACTATGATCTTGATGTCGAGAATCGGGAATTGCGAGAAGACCTATTAAAACTTCAAGCTCATTCCATGAAGTATAATTTGATATTCAGTGGAATTAAACAGGATGATGAGAATGAAAATNCTCAAGCACAATTACATATATGTGTAACATAACTTTTCTTAAATATTCATAAAGATTTTATGGATTTTATTTCAATTTTCACTGGAAAGTTTCCTCATAATATTAGCTTTTAAATCAGTAAAAATATATAAATGTCAAAAATCAAATCAAATGGTGAAACAAGTATTTGTTGATCCGTCGAAAAATATTCCATAGATTTTTCTCTATTTTAAATTTCAAATATTCATTGAAAATGAAATCAAAAGGTTCATAAAAATTACGCCTGAGGTTCTTTAAAAAAAAGAGAAAAATTGGGTTGACTTCGTTTTTCGAATTATTTGCAAAATGTTAATTTTCATACTGTAGTGGAATCTTTAAAAAAAACACTACTATTTCCTTCCGAAGTTGTAAAACAGTTTGAAAACAAAAACCTGAAAAAAATTAGATTGGACGAACCGATCGACAGGTATCTTGCGTCATATAACGTTTTATTAGGGTGTTCGGTGGTAAGTACAGTTTCAAGGTGTTCGGTGGTAAATTTATCAGTAAAATGTATAAATTTAAAGGATTGTTAAGATATCTGCAATAAATTTTGTTATTTTCTTAGCAAAAAATGAAATAAAATAAATAAATAAATAAATTTAAAAAATTAAAAAGTTAACAGGGTCTATACGAACATCATATTTATAACAGTAATTGAGTTAAGATGAGGTATTTTCTAGATGTTCGGTGGGTGTTCTGTCTGTTGGGTATAAGACGTTCGGGAAAATATCATTTTATTCGCATATATTCATAATGCATTGTTTCTCTTTAAAAAAAAATGATATATATAATTTCAGTTGGTGTTCGGTGGTAAAAAAAAACGTGTTGATCGTATTTGTCAGATGTTCTGTGTTGTCTCTTGAATGAAAAATGTTGAATGTCTGTTGTTTGGGTAAAAAAGTGTTAGTCGCACATTTATTATAGTCCTTTATTTGAAATACTTATAACATTTCTCATAAAATATGTTAATTTTTTCTACAGCTGGTATTCGGTGGTTTAAAATAAAAATAAAAAGAGGTGTTCGGTGATGTTTTGTCTATATTGTATATTGGATGTTCTGGTAAAAAAAAATTTTATTTGCGTATTTGCTGTGATTTTTTTCATAATGTATTGAATTCCTTAAAAATATGAAATAGCTGTTCATAGCAGGTGTTTTGTGGTATTTTTCAGATGTTCGGCGGTGTTCTGTTTGTTGAATATAATGGACGGTCATAAAAACACCATTTCATTCGCGTATTTGTTGTCATTTATTCACAATGGTTCGAATTTCTAGTAAATATATGAGACATTTTTTATAGTTGGTGTTCGGTGGTTAAAAAGAAAGTGTTATGTGGTGTTTTTGAGATGTTCGGCGGTGTTCGGTGGTGTTTGGTGGTGTACGGCGGTAAAAAGACGCACCGTAGCTGGCGTGTCACATGATTCAGCAACAGTATATACGGAGTTTTATCTGCACAATGTAGTATTCCTCTGATGAAGGTCCATGAATGGACCGAAATCAGTCAAGATATAAAATCGACATAAGCTCTAATCGGAGTATTTCTGTTTTTTACCTTTAAAAATTATTAAAAAACAATTCAATGTATAATATTTCATAAACCTTTTATTTCAATAAATTATTCCTTGTTTTGGAGATTATGTTTATATTTGAGTGACGGTGTACTTGCTTTTGAGATAATTTTTCAGAAGGATACACAATAACACTTTTAAGTTTAGCATTAAATTGTTTTGTAATCTCCAAATTCTATTCTTACCACCTGTTTACAGTGCCCACATCTCACTGTTTTATTATGCAAACTTTTCTGGCAATTGACCTGAGGAGTGCCCTTTGGTTGTTTATAAGGATGTTCGCTGGTCATGTTTTTGTATTTCTGTCAGATTTTCGGAATTTTCCGGTTTTATCCATTTATAAGCTCAATAATGTTTTGCCCGGTGACCCCTTAATTTTAATCCTTAATTTCTTATTATATATCTTTGGGATCATTCTGACAAAATTTTATTCAATTGGTGTTATTTTGTCACATTCAATATTGGATAAACATTGCTCATGTTAAACCTATGAAAAATACAGGAGTTCAGTTTCCCGCCATTTTTTGAAACACTTAAATTCTAAAAAATTACATCGGAAACCTATCAATTTCTTTGGCTTAATTTACTTCTTTTTAAATTTTTAAACAAACAAAAAATCACACTTAATTGAAAGTCTTGTTATTTCAAAATTGACCAGCGAACATCCTTAAGTTGTGATTGTCACGGTCTTCCATGTTTTTTTTTGTCGGGCAACGGAAGAAAGCTTCCAAACATAACAATAACAAAAATAAAGAGGATAACAGAAAACATCCACAATGGCTGAAAATTACAATTACATGCTACAATCTGGGAACTACACGGGAAAGCACAAATAAGACAAAAGACAAACGTAAACAACGAAAGGAATTCGGGGCAGCTGGAAAAAACATTGATGAAACATTGTTCGACATCAAGCAATGATTTCCGCTCAAACTTGTACTAAGGGCCGTCTTGAACTTATAATGAGGTAACAACACTACGGCAGTAGAATACCGAAGGAACAAAGCACAAGATTACACAAATCAAAGTCCAGAGACAAAAGCAAGAACACCAAAACACGGAAGACCAAAGACACCACATGCCCACAAAACATCACATATACAACACAAAAAACTAAAGCACTAACAGTGTGAACTCTCAATAAACAAGAGTGACATCAGGTGCTCCGGAAGGGTAAGCATGTCCTGCTCTCTGCACAGCACCCGTCACACTGTCAGTGGGTCAATCCAGGGTAAAGTCAAAACCGGTAATGTCAAATCCGGGAAGACGCGAATCTGGCTGAAAATGTCAGTTTTAATTTGTGACACTGACATTTTCTATCTATCTATGATGTCGTGGTGACGGCCATAGAATTTCTGAAGGGACGAAAGTAACAAAGGATGGACATATTCCTGACTCAGCAGTTTTTGTGACAGTGCTATTGCTCTTTCCACAAAGTCACTGTATGTACTGCACGCTCTGTGGTAACGAATTAATTGTGAAATATATACTCCATATGCTGGGGATTCAGGTATATTGTGCTTTGTTCCTTCCATATGCTGGGGATGCAGGTATCTTGTGCTTTGTTCCTTCGATATTCTACTGCCGTTGTGTTGTTACCTCATTATAAGTTCAAGACGGCCCTTAGTACAGGTATATAAGAGACACACCATGCAGGTATATTGCACATACTATATCATCACAAGATGAAAAGCAACATTAAAAATATTGTTCCATTGCTTGGTTTTACTGAGTAGTTGTAGAAATTTTGCTACTATAAACGTATTTTATTGTTCAATATCAAAATTAAACAATTAGATTGGACAAAAGTTTTGCAACTTAGGATTGCCCTCTCCAGATTTTGTTTCGTGTGCATTTACTCCATATCCTTTCATTTTTATTTGGTGGCATTTGTAGTATTGTTCTGAGATAATTTGTATATTGGTGGCAATTAACTGTCATTTTATATTAAAACATTTGATAATGTTTACTGCTTTATTTGTTTTGAGCAAAGTACATTCAAGGTTGCTTCAGCAAAAGAGAAATAAATAAAATATTCAGGTATATAGCAGATATCCTTATGCTTTGAATGCATCAATTTAATAATCACTGAACTATTAATTTTCTGCGCCTACATCAGATTTTCATAAGAATCTTTACTAATGAATAAGTTTGGTCGTTCTTTCGTACCGCCAAGGTTCTTCATTGCAAGCATAACGTCACAACAAACTATTAATGCAAGAGCAACATTACAGTTCGTATACTTAGTCGGAGTGTTTTTGTACCCACATACTATACATTAATAGAAACATAAACTACACAGCTAGCTGGTTGTGCAGCCAAGATGTCTTCGATAGCTGTTGCTGAACATATTTTAATAATTAGGGCGTTCTATAGAGAAACGCCATGCACGAAATTATAGAGATTACCCATACTGGCAAATTGTTGAAAACTGTCAGAAATATTTATCAAAATATATTTAGAAGCTGTTAAAACACCTTGGTCTTATCTTAATGATATCGAAATAATTTTGGTGAACTTTTCAAACTGCGTGTTGTGAAACAACTCAAACATCTTCTGAAAGAGGATAATAGTAAAATTTAATAAAGTTATGTTAGAATAACGTTTATGGTAAAAGAAGGAAAACTGAAATCTTCGTATTACCATCGGTTCAAAATAAATGTAACAACGGAGGTAGAATATCGGAGGAAAAAAAGGATTGTCAATTACAAGAAAAACATGGTAAAAAATGGGAAACAATGACAAAAGACAACCGCATAACACAGCAATAAAAACACATTCGTCAAAACCAAGGCACTCTCAGTGTGAAATCCCATAATACCGAGAGTGACATCCTGTGCTCCGGAGGTGTAAGCATGACTGATAAAATTAAATAAAAATCAAGACATAAAAAAAGTGTATAAACATAGCGGTTAGGGTATTAAAACATCATCATAAATTGAACATTAGTATTCTCGAAAATAAATACCCCTTTGTAATTAAACATTTGACCATAATAAAGATAGTACAGAAGTATCCATATTGCACAATTCGCAACATTTTAACGAATATTAATCATTATTAAACGGTACAACTAGACTGAGCCTGTATCACCCACCTCATAAAATACTTCTATGATGTTTTTACGAATCGGCTCTAATGTATTCTTCATTAGCACCCTTGTTTTATTTCAGATACTATTGAAATGAGTAAACTTTGCAAAGGACCTTCTATACATCATTCCAATACAGTTTAGTTTAAGTTGCTTCAATAGTTTCAGAGAAGATGATGAAAATGTGCTTTTTCCATAAGGTCCAATGTAAAACAAAATGAACAATCTTTGTAAATGACCTTTAGTTCACCATTTCTGTTAAGTGTGGTTGAATTTGCTTAAGCGGCTTTAGAGGAGGAGATCATTTTCCCATAGGGTCCAATGTTAAAACTACGTTCCGTGCTGGCGGCCATGTTTTCATCGGATCGGAACAAAATAAGCAATCATTGTAGAGGACCTTTAGTACAATATTCCTGTAAAGTTTGGTTGAATTTGTTTCAGGGAAGATGTGAATGTGATTTTTCCCATAGGCTCCAATGTTAAACCTAAGTTCCACGCTGACGGCCATGTTTTTTATCGGACTGGAATGAGAAGAGCAATCTTTTTTAAGGATTCCATACATCATTCCTCTAAAGTTTGGTTGAATTTGCTTCAGTGGTTTCAAAGGAGAATATGAAAATGTGAAAAGTTAACAGACGATGGACGCCAAATGATGGCAATAGCTCATACTGACCCTGTGGGTTAGGTGAGCTAAAAAAGGTACAACGGGAAACATCTACAATTGTTGAAAATTACAATTGCATGATAAAATCTGCCAAGGAAAACACATGAAAAAACGTACAAGACAAAAGACAAACTTAAATTCCTCAATTTTAGCTTCCGTTATATAGATGATATTTTGTCATTAAACAATCCTCGCTTTGATGATTTTCTTCATCTGATCTATCCAAAAGAGCTCGAAATTAAGGATACCACAGACACTTCTACATCAGCCTCGTTCCTTGACCTTCATCTCGAAATTGACAACAGAGGTAGACTTCAAACTAAGCTGTACGACAAACGCGATGACTTCACCTTTCCAATAGTAAACTTCCCTTTTCTTTGTAGCAACATCCCAACAGCACCGGCATATGGAGTTTACATCTGTCAGCTCATTCGCTATTCAAGAGCCTGTGTTCGATACAGTGACTTCCTTGATAGAGCCCGGTCGCTCATAAATAGGCTACTTCAACAAGGATATGTTACCCAAAACTTAAAGTCATCCCTCCAGAAGTTTTACGGTCGACATCACCATCTTGTGGAGCGCTATGGGATATCTGTTTCCCAGATGACAACAGATCTTTCCCTTTAAAGCTTAATTGTTGTTTCCGCTACCGGATTTGACATGTTCAACACGGCGGGTGTCTTATAAGAAGCAGGAGATGCT